>JBAMNC010000729.1:0-30279 GCA_037902135.1 Cetoscarus ocellatus
AAGACAACACAGAGGCACTGATCATGGCAGCACAGGATGCACAAGAGCTATTGAGGCCAAGGTCTATGAAACAAGACCCCAGATGCAGGCTGAGGAAAGAGGCCCCTGAAACTATCCAGCACATAACAGCGAGCTATAAGATGCAAGCAGGCAAGTCAGACATGTAACGTCATGACCAAGAGGCTGGAACAGTGTACAGGAACATCTGTGCTGAGTATGGACTGGAAGTGACGAAGTAAACAGGAGACACCTCCCAGGGTGGTGGAGAATGACCAAGCCAAGATCCCGTGGGAATTCTGGGCGCAGGCTGACATTCCAGTAACAGCAAACCAACAACATGATGGTGGATAAACACCAGCAGAAGGCAGCGATGGTAATATGGCAGTAGAAGCACTTAGGGCTGTGATGCCACACTGGGAGAGTGACTTAAGCAGATTCCAGGAACAACATCACACCGTGTCCTAACTGAAAGAAAATGTCAAGTGTCCCACTGCATCATGCAACATCGCAAACCTCACCTGATGTCTACACTGCAGCCATTAAGCATGTTCATGTTTCATATATGTTTCAGCAATTTTTCGAAAACTGGTAAAAAGCTGAAGTGTTACTCTCATTGGACAAACATTTTGAGCAAGAATGAGGAATTTTGGACTGAATTCACCTTTTTATACCAAAATTTGAGCTGTTCCCTAGACTTATCTGAGAAGTCAGAAATTAGTCCACAACATTCAACCACTAAAACTTTTTTTTTTTCTGTTCAGGGATTCAAAGGAAATAACTGTAATTTGGCATCTTATATTAATAATTAACATTTAGTTTTACATTTTTTTTCTTCATTTGTAAAACAGTAAATATGAAAATTCATGGAAAACAATAATAATTATATTTTGGCATTTAAAAATATCATTTTGGTTGAAGAGCTTCTACATACTTGTGTATTAACCATTTTAGAATCATAAAAAATATTTTGGTGATTACCAATGCTGGTAATTCAAGAATTGTGTCTGTTACGACCAGCCTAGGGGATACTGGAGGAAACCTAAAAATTACCACTCCTTTATCACTCTCAAGATGTCACCAGTACAAAAGCACAAAAAAAACACAAACATTTTTTTTCAGTTCAAACAATTAAATTTAATATTCCTTTTTTTCTTTTTACAAACTAACTCAAAATTACCTCGGAGAGAGTAAGCAAAAGAATAAAAAAACAAAAACACTCTTATAAATCAAAAAAACCTTACCTAACTTCTAAAGGAAAAGAAAACATACAAACCTAAAGTGACTCCCTAAAAAAAACAGGAGAAAATGAAAACCAAGCTTTACTCTCACCTACTTTACCAAATAGTCCCAACTTAAATTCTTTTCTTTCTTAATCTTAAACCAAAATACTCGGAAATTTACATAAGCTAAAGTTATCACAAAACACTGTTCTCAGAAAACTGCTTGATGGCGTTAGTTGAGAGTGAGGAAGGAGGAGTGTCAGCGTCTCTTCTCCTGCAGTCTTTTTAAAACGCCGACCATCAGCTCAAAGCCAATCAGACGGCCTCACTCGCCCGAATTCCTCCAGTCAGCGTCGGGTGCGCCTGTCTGCTCCTGTCCAATCCCGACACTCCACACCTGCAGCATAGGTTAAGTGGAGCACAGAGGGGGGGAAGGGGGAAAAGAAACAAAAACGCTCCTCTGCACAATATAACAAACAATGGAGAACAATAAATGAATGACTCACAGTCATAACACCCCCCCACCTAAGATCAACCATTTCTTCCCCTAATAAAAATGCTTGATCAAATTAAGACCCCACTCTTGAAAAAGCGTCCGTGACAATATTATTTACCCCTTTAATGTGACGGACCTCGACATTAAAGTCCTGCAACAACATACAGTCATAACAGTGACAAGTATGAACCATTTGTCCTGTTCAATGAATGTCTTCACACTTGTCATCAGCAGTTAGTTTTCTTCCCAGGTATTTACATGTCTCTGGAGCACTAAGGAACTGTTTTTTCTCAGCCTCTTTCCTTAGTGAGTCCCGATATTTGACTCTATGTTTGAAATCTCTCAGGTCTTTGCCACTCACTGGCTCAGTTTTGGCACCCACCCTCTGCAGAATCACTTCTTCTCCAAATTCATGAGATGAGTTCAGATGAACTCCATACACCCTGCCCTTAACGATGCTAACAGAGGGCACAACGTCAACCTCCACTACACACCTCTTTTCTGTGCTTTCATAATCCATGACTTCAAGACACCTTGGTGGCCGCACGCACTGGCGTACATCCTCCTTATCCGAGATAAAAAACATCTTTCAATGTAGTCCAAAGCATCAACAAACACATCTTTCCCATTTGTTCTGATATTCATACATCCTGTGGCAAATTTAAGGACGTCCTTTGCAAACTTTGCTTGTAGTCTTTTATGATCCAGGTTTACAGCAGTAGCGAAGGACTTAAATTCATGGCATGGACATATCAGATTAAAGCCCCCGACTCTGGTGGGAGAACGCTGTGCTTTAAATATGTGAAACCGTTCCTTTGTTGATCAAATGGGTGAAGTCTACAATCCTCCGTTGAGGTCTGGTTCTTTTTAGAGACATAATCTTCTCTCCCACAAGGAGGGTCTTCACTTGTTGTAGGTGAACACTGAACTGGTTTCTGTTCCAACTTCGCGTTTTTATCTTTGGGGGGCTTTGCCTTCTCTTGCTTTGCTCCTTTTAGCCTTGATTTGATGAGCTCATCTCTCTTTTGTGGAATCAAATGAACAGGGCCCAATTTCATGCCAAACTTTTCCTTTAAATATTTCTTATTCAGTATGAGAAGAATTTGTCCATTCACTTCTCCTTCATACAGTTTTTCCACATACTGCTCCTTCACCCCAATTGATCTCAGCCACGTGCTTACATCAGATTCAGTCCAAATCTCAGGTGATGGGTTGAGTTTGATGAGCTCATCTCTCTTCTGTAGAATCAAATGAGCAGGCCCCCATTTCATGCCAATCTCTTCCATTAAAATTTTCTTATTCAATGTGAGAAGACTTTGTCCATTCACTTCTCCTTCATACAGTTTTTCCACATTCTGCTCCTTCACCCCAATTGATCTCAGCCAGGTCCTTACATGAGATTCAGGCCCAATCTCAGGTGATGAGTTGAGTTTGATGAGCTCATCTCTCTTCTGTAGAATCAAATGAGCATACTTCGATGGCAAGTCAATCTTTTCATCTAAAAACTCATCATTCAGTGAGAGAAGAACTTGTCCATTCACTTCTTCTTCATACAGTTTTTTCACATACTGCTCCTTCATCCCAATTGATCTCAGCCAGGTGCTAACATGAGATTCAGTCCAAATTTCAGGCGATGAGTTGAGTTTGATGAGCTCATCTCTTTTCTGTAGAATCAAATGAGCAGGCCCCGATTTCATGCGAAACTTGTCCTCTAAAATGTCCATATTCAGTGTGGAAAGAATTTGTCCATTCACCTCTTTTTCATACAGTTTTTCCACATACTGCTCCTTCACCCCAATAAATCTCAGCCAGGTCCTTACATCAGATTCAGTCCAAATTTCAGGTGATGAGTTGAGTTTGATGAGCTCATCTCTATTCTGTAGAATCAAATGAGCAGGCCCCGATTTCATGCCAATCTCTTCCTCTAAAAACCCCTCATTCAGTGTGAGAAGAATTGGTCCATCCACTTCTTCTTCATACAGTTTTTCCACATCCTGGTCATCCACCCCAATTGATCTCAGCCAGGTGCTAACATCAGATTCAGTCCAAATCTCAGGTGAAGAGTTTAGTTTGATGAGCTCATCTCTCTTCTGTAGAATCAAATGAGCAGGCCCCGATTTCATGCCAATCTCTTCCATTAAAATTTCCTTATTCAGTGTAAGAAGAATTTGTCCATTCACTTCTCCTTCATACAGTTTTTCCACATATTGCTCCTTCACCCCAATTGATCTCAGCCAGGTGCTAACATCAGATTCAGTCCAAATCTCAGGTGATGAGTTGAGTTTGATGAGCTCATCTCTCTTCTGTAGAATCAAATGATCAGGCCCCAATTTCATGCCAATCTTTTCCTCTAAAAACCCCTCATTCAGTGTCAGAAGAATTTGTCCATTCACTTCTTTTTTATACATTTTTTCCACATACTGCTCCTTCACCCCAATTGATCTCAGCCAGGTGCTAACATCAGATTCAGTCCAAATTTCAGGTGATGAGTTGAGTTTGATGAGCGCATCTCTCTTCTGTAGAATCAAATGAGCAGGCCCCAATGTCATGCCAAACTCTTCCATTAAAATTTCCTTATTCAGTGTGAGAAGAATTTGTCCATTCACCTCTTTTTCATACAGTTTTTCCACATACATCTCCTTCACCCCAATTGATCTCAGCCAGGTGCTTACATCAGATTCAGTCCAAATCTCAGATGATGAGTTGAGTTTGATGAGCTCATCTCTCTTCTGTAGAATCAAATGAGCAGGCCCCGATTTCATGCCAAACTCTTCCTCTAAAAACTCATCATTCAGTGTGAGAAGAATTGGTCCATCCACTTCTTTTTTATACATTTTTTCCACATACATCTCCTTCACCCCAATTGATCTCAGCCAGGTGCTTACATCAGATTTAGTCCAAATCTCAGGTGATGAGTTGAGTTTGATGAGCTCATCTCTCTTCTGTAGAATCAAATGTGCAGGCCCCGATTTCATGCCAATCTCTTCCTCTAAAAACTCATCATTCAGTGTGAGAAGAATTTGTCCATTCACTTCTCCTTCAGACAGTTTTTCCACAAATTCCTCCTTCAACCCAATTGATCTCAGCCAGGTGCTTACATGAGATTTAGTCCAAATTTCAGGTGATGAGTTGAGATTGATGAGCTCATCTCTCTTCTGTAGTATCAAATGTGCAGGCCCCGATTTCATGCCAATCTCTTCCTCTAAAAACTCATCATTCAGTGTGAGAAGAATTTGTCCATTCACTTCTCCGTCATACAGTTTTTCCACAAATTCCTCCTTCACCCCAATTGATCTCAGCCAGGTGCTAACATCAGATTTAGTCCAAATCTCAGATGATGAGTTGAGTTTGATGAGCTCATCTCTCTTCTGTAGAATCAAATGAGCAGGCCCCGATTTCATGCCAATCTCTTTCTCTAAAAACTCATCATTCAGTGTCAGAAGAATTTGTCCATTCACTTCCTCATCATACAGTTTTTCCACATCCTGCTCCTGCACCCCAATTGATCTCAGCCAGGTGCTAACATGAGATTCAGTCCAAATCTCAGGTGATGTGTTGAGTTTGATGAGCTCATCTCTCTTCAATAGTATCAAATGAGCAGGCCGCGATTTCATGTTAACCTTTTTCATTAAAATTTCCTTATTCAGTGTGAGAAGAATTTGTCCATTCACTTCTTCTTCATAGAGTTTTTCCACATACTGCTCCTTCACCCCAATTGATCTCAGCCAGGTGCTTACATCAGATTCAGTCCAAATCTCAGGTGAAGAGTTGAGTTTGATGAGCTCATCTCTCTTCTGTAGAATCAAATGAGCAGGCCTCGATTTCATGCCAATCTCTTTCTCTAAAAACTCATCATTTAGTGTGAGAAGAATTTTTCCATTCACTTCTCCTTCATAGAGTTTTTCCACATACTGCTCCTTCACCCCAATTGATCTCAGCCAGGTGCTTACATCAGATTCAGTCCAAATCTCAGGTGATGAGTTGAGTTTGATGAGCTCATCTCTCTTCTGTAGAATCAAATGAGCAGGCCCCGATTTCATGCCAATCTCTTCCATTAAAATTTCCTTATTCAGTGTGAGAAGAATTTGCCCATTCACATCTCCTTCATACAGTTTTTCCACAAACTGCTCCTTCACCCCAATTGATCTCAGCCAGGTGCTTACATCAGATTCAGTCCAAATCTCAGGTGAAGAGTTGAGTTTGATGAGCTCATCTCTCTTCTCTAGAATCAAATGAGCAGGCCCCAATTTCATGCCAATCTCTTCCATTAAAATTTCCTTATTCAGTGTGAAAAGAATTTCTCCATTCACTTCTTTTTTATACAGTTTTTTCACATTCTGCTCCTTCAGCCCAATTGATCTCAGCCAGGTGCTTACATCAGATTCAGTCCAAATCTCAGGTGATGAGTTGAGTTTGATGAGCTCATCTCTCTTCGTTAGAACCAAGTAAGTAGACCACAAGTTCATGCCAATCTCTTCCTGGAAAAACTCATAATTCAGTGTGAGAAGAATTTGTCCATTCACTTCTTCTTCATACAGTATTTCTACATCCTGCTCGTCCACCCAAATTGATCTCAGCCAGGTGCTTACATCAGATTCAGTCCAAATCTCAGGTGATGAGTTGAGTTTGATGAGCTCATCTCTTTTCTGTAGAATCAAATGAGCAGGCCCCGATTTCATGCCAATCTCTTCCTCTAAAAACTCTTCATTCAGTGTGAGAAGAACTTTTCCATTCACTTCTCCTTCAAACAGTTTTTCCACAAATTCCTCCTCCAACCCAATTGATCTCAGCCAGGTGCTAACATGAGATTTAGTCCAAATTTCAGGTGATGAGTTTAGTTTGATGAGCTCATCTCTCTTCTGTAGAATCAAATGAGCAGGCCCCGATTTCATGCCAATCTCTTCCTTTAAAATTTCATTACTCAGTGTGAGAAGAATTGGTACATTCACTTCTTCTTCATAGAGTTTTTCCACATACTGCTCCTTCACCCCAATTGATCTCAGCCAGGTGCTTACATCAGATTCAGTAAAAATCTCAGGTGATGAGTTGAGTTTGAAGAGCTCATCTCTCTTTTGTAGAATGAACTTAGCAGTCCTTGATTTTATGTCAACCCAATCCACTAAAAAATCATAATCCAGTGTGAGAAGACTTTTTCCATTCACTTCTTCATCATACAGTTCTTCCACATACATCTCGCTCACCCCAATTGATCTCAGCCAGGTGCTTACATGAGATTCAGTCCAAATCTCAGGTGATGAGCTGACTTTGAAGAGCTCATCTCTCTTCTGTAGAATCAAATGAGCAGGGCCTGATTTAATGCCAATCTTTTTCTTTAAAATTTCCTTAAGCAGTGTGAGAAGAATTTGTCCATTCACTTTTTCTTCATACAGTTTTTTCACATACTGCTCCTTCATCCCAATTGATCTCAGCCAGGTGCTTACATCAGATTCAGTCCAAATCTCAGGTGATGAGTTGAGTTTGATGAGCTCATCTCTCTTCTGTAGAATCAAATGAGCAGGACCATATTTTATGCCAATCTCTTCC
The DNA here is from genome assembly GCA_037902135.1 of Cetoscarus ocellatus. Taxonomy (NCBI): domain Eukaryota; kingdom Metazoa; phylum Chordata; class Actinopteri; order Labriformes; family Labridae; genus Cetoscarus; species Cetoscarus ocellatus. The sequence continues at coordinate 7,261 of JBAMNC010000729.1, forward strand.
ATTAAAATTTCCCTATCCAGTGTAAAAAGAATTTTTCCATTCACCTCTTTTTCATACAGTTTTTTCACATACTGCTCCTTCACCCCAATTGATCTCAGCCAGGTGCTTACATCAGATTCAGTCCAAATCTCAGGTGATGAGTTGAGTTTGATGAGCTCATCTCTCTTCTGTAGAATCAAATGAGCAGGCCCCGATTTCATGCCAATCTCTTCCTCCAAAAACTCTTCATTCAGTGTGAGAAGAATTTTTCCATTCACTTCTCCTTCATACAGTTTTTCCACATACTGCTCCTTCACCCCAATTGATCTCAGCCAGGTGCTTACATCAGATTCAGTCCAAATCTCAGGTGATGAGTTGAGTTTGATGAGCGCATCTCTCTTCTGTAGAATAAAATGAGCAGGCCCCGATTTCAAGCCAATCTCTTCCATTAAAATTTCCTTATTCAGTGTAAGAAGAATTTGTCCATTCACTTCTTTTCAAACAGTTTTTCCACATACTGCTCCTTCACCCCAATTGATCTCAGCCAGGTGCTTACATGAGATTCAGTCCAAATCTCAGGTGATGAGTTGAGTTTGATGAGCTCGTCTATCTTCTGTAGAATCAAATGAGCAGGCCCCAATCTCATGCCAATCTCTTCCTCTAAAAACTCTTCATTCAGTGTGAGAAGAATTTGTCCATTCACTTCTCCTTCATACAGTTTTTCCACATACTGCTCCTTCACCCCAATTGATCTCAGCCAGGTGCTTACATGAGATTCAGTCCAAATCTCAGGTGAAGAGTTGAGTTTGATGAGCTCATCTCTCTTCTGTAGAATCAAATAAGCAGGCCCCCATTTCATGCCAATCTCTTCCATTAAAATTTCCTTATTCAGTGTGAGAAGAATTTGTCCATTCACTTCTTCTTCAAACAGTTTTGCCACATACTGCTCCTTCACCCCAATTGATCTCAGCCAGGTGCTTACATCAGATTCAGTCCAAATCTCAGGTGAAGAGTTGAGTTTGATGAGCTCATCTCTCTTCTGTAGAATCAAATGAGCAGGCCCCGATTTCATGCCAATCTCTTCCTCTAAAAACTCTTCATTCAGTGTAAGAAGAATTTGTCCATTCACTTCTTCTTCAAACAGTTTTTCCACATACTGCTCCTTCACCCCAATTGATCTCAGCCAGGTGCTTACATCAGATTCAGTCCAAATCTCAGGTGATGAGTTGGGTTTGATGAGCTCATCTCTCTTCTGTAGAATCAAATCAGCAGGCCCCGATTTCATGCCAATCTCTTCCATTAAAATTTCCTTATTCAGCGTGAGAAGAATTTGCCCATTCACTTCTCCTTCATACAGTTTTTCCACAAATTCCTCCTTCACCCCAATTGATCTCAGCCAGGTGCTTACATCAGATTCAGTCCAAATCTCAGGTGATGAGTTGGGTTTGATGAGCTCATCTCTCTTCTGTAGAATCAAATGAGCAGGCCCCGATTTAATGCCAATCTCTTCCTCTAAAAACTCATCATTCAGTGTGAGAAGAATTTGTCCATTCACTTCTCCTTCATACAGTTTTTCCACATACTGCTCCTTCACCCCAATTGATCTCAGCCAGGTGCTAACATGAGATTCAGTCCAAATCTCAGGTGATGAGTTGAGTTTGATGAGCTCATCTCTCTTCTGTAGAATCAAATGTGCAGGCCCCGATTTCATGCCAATCTCTTCCTCTAAAAACTCTTCATTCAGTGTAAGAAGAATTTGTCCATTCACTTCTCCTTCATACAGTTTTTCCACAAACTGCTTCTTCACCCTAATTGATTTCAGCCAGGTACTCACATCAGATTCAGTCCAAATCTCAGGTGATGAGTTGAGCTCTTCAGCTGTGGCTGTGGGAAAATAACAAAATAAAACAGGTTTGACTACATATGAAATTATTGGAGACAAAGCTTAGATGTCTCAGACTCTGAAGATATATTTGTGGTTATAGTTTCAGTATTTCTGTCATACAAGATATTTTAGACATGGTAAGTGCCATGACATGTTCAGAAACCAACCTTATTTTTCAATGTCCCTTCAAATGTAATGGCTTTGGATTCAACCCAATCAGCTCTAAATACTTCTTTCACACATGAAATCCTGACATTTTCTAGAAAATTCATAGGACCCCTTCAGAGGCTAAGCAATATATTGCTATACCACAGGAGCAGCAATGTCTTAATATTTATTTCACAGGATGTGCAGTGTTAGTCCAGTAACCTGAAGCGCATCAATCATACACTTCTGCGCTAACAATGGAGACCTAAACCCTGAGTTTTTCCTTTGTAATGGCTAATTGTCAATCAGAGTCTGTCAACTATCAACCTCAGAGCACAGAGAACTGATCAATGTCTATACAGAGTCTGTGTCACTTGTATGCATGTCCTGGGGCTTCATTTATAAAGCCTGTTTACGCGCAAAACAAAGCTTGAAAGTGGTGTACGCCACTTCCCATGCATAGGTTGCATGGGAAGAGGGTGGGATGTGAGTTGAACCCACCTGCACAACCTTCCAGGCTGACTGTGATTTATAAAGGGAAAAGTGCTTGCAGGTGTGCGCACGTACTTTTTTATAAATCTGAATATTTTTTGGCGCATGCCATTTTCAGCTTTTGGGTGCACGTACACTTTTAGTATGGATCCTACACAATGTTTTATAAATAAGGCCCCTGGTCCCTTACAACTCTTACAACTGTTTCTCCAGTTGTAACTCAAGCATGAGTCACAAGGCAGATGTTCAGGTGCGCTTGTCTGATCTTAAGTGTATCTTCAGTGAGTGTTTACTGCTATTAGCCGTTAGGCTGCAAATAACAATAGTTGGGGCTTGTGCTTTGCAACAAGCCACTCGGGAGAGTGGTTCGTAACTTTGTTCTTTTGAATTTTCGCTCCATGTCTTATCTTTGTTTTTGCTCCTAGCTACAAGCCAACTGAAGAGTTGCAGTTTTTTTTTAGCCAGAGCCTTTGAGTCATGTTTTACTTAAAACCCTTAACTTAAAAAAGGTTCACTTTACTTACCTGTGATTATACTTTCATCCTTCTGTGCTTTCTCAGCTTTGGTTGATATCGTCACTGTCGTCCTGCAGGAGAAAAACTAGTTCAGTCACATTCAGTTCTCTGCTATCACAAGACAGATGAACACTCTATATAGAAGGTTTTACTAATAAAACTGGATCACATGCAGGTTTTATTATAGGTGCACTTATTTGACTGGCTTGGACTGGAATATCGGATTTCAGCCTGCTAATGACCAGCTGGTCATCAAAAGCAACTGTTCCTGCCTACAAGCTGTTTCATGCCATACGCACAGATAAACCCTAATGAAGCTGCGACGTCAGTCGCCAAACACATCCCCACATCTATGTCGCCAAAGACAGCCACTGTCCATTTTAAGCCATAATTTTACCACAGCTGTTAGGGAGAGGAAACACCACCAGGTATATCAAGACGACAGCTGAAGATCAAGTGCCAGGTGAATGGCATGAGCTACTTAGAAAAGCACTCAGAGAGCGCAGACCTCCGCCAAGCAGTTTCAGTCCACCCCCAACACGCATGCATACATGTATTAGACAGATACATGCATTAGACAGATACATGCACGTCTGTATTTCGAGTGTCTAGTTGCCTCCGCAATGTTAAGAATCCTTTAAACAATTCCTGTATCTGGATGGTGATCTGGATCAGTTCCAAAATCTAATCATTTCTTCCTTATCCCATTCCACACATTTCCTGAAAATGTCATCCAAATCCGTCCATAACCTTTCAAGTTATCTAGGTTATCTAGGAGTGGACTAAAGCTGCTTGGCGGAGTTCTGCGCTCTCTGAGTGCTTTTCTTGTTTATTGATATTTTTTCAACTGATTTTCAGACCATTCAGTTGAAATTCTAGACTACTTAACATTAAAGACCAGTAAGGTAGAAATAATATAACCCACTCAAAAGCTGTCAAAATCAAACAAAACAGTATTAAAATTCTAACTCTTTTTGGAAACTTGATATTTACAGACACACCCAAAAAATCCTTTTTCAAAAATAGTTTCTGACAATGGCAGTACTTACATTCTAGAGAAAGTTGTAGGTACGTCTATGCTGCTTCGTAGAAATATTGTGTAGGACAATCCAAACAAGTATTATGCTGCACGCTCCTTGGGGTTCCACTCGCAAATAGTTGAGTAGTTGCAAAGCACCTCTTCAGAACTCCTTTTATAGGCCTCGAGATCTCAAGGTGACAACACTTTGCTTCAAAGAGCCTTCTCTTTAAAGCAAAGTGTTAAAGCTTTACTTCAAAGAGAGATCTTCTCATCAAAGGGCCAATCAAAGACCAGAACACCTTTGTGTGAAACTTCAAAGGACACAAAGTGCTCCGTTGTCATGGTAACCGTAGACTGGGGGATTTCCAAAGCAAGGACTACAGACATGTGCAAACATGTGTCTGTCTAATACATGTATGCATGTGTGTTAGGGGTGGACTGAAGCTGCTTGGCGCAGGTCTGCGCTCTCTGAGTGCTTTTCTAGTATATTCTGTCATGGCCTAAAGTTCATGACCACAGAACTAAAGTGGAGCGGTAAATTGGAAGCTTCAACTTTGAGCTAAGCTCCCTCTTTTGCATGACAGTCTGATCCAACGACTGCAACAATCCACTTATATATATATATATATACACACACACACACACACCCACACACATGTATATGTATATATGCATATATGTGTGTGTGTGTGTGTATATATATATATATATATATATATATATATATATATACATATACATATATATATATACACATATATATATATTATGTTGATGCATGTTGCACTTTATTTCCTAGATGGAGCACTCTATTATCTCCACAGACCTGGTAAGGCCATCAAAGCCAAAGTGCTTGGAGGCACAGAGGAGGCTGATGCTATTTCTAGGGATTTCCACGACAGCTCCTTAGGTGCCCGCACTGGCCGAAAAAAGACCCGAGATGCCATCTCAAAGAGGTTTTACTGGCCTGGGATGGCATCTGACATTGATAAATGGGTAAGCAAGTGCAAGTTCACTGCAATTGAAGAAAAAATACGCACATTGGTATTTATTTAGCTTAGTCCCGTGACTCTTGAAGGTGTATGCATATAAATTTGAATCATTCTTCTGTTCGGTGCCATTTCAGCTTAGCAACTTTCCTTTAAAAAATGTAATTATATCAGTACTTACATAATTTCTTCTGAGGGCCTGTTAAGCTACTGGGAATATAGCTTGGTCCAGCTCAGAATGTTATGATTTAATATTTTTTAACAGTTTATTTGGCATATGGCATAGACCAAATTTCCCCCCAGTTACCAGACATTCTAACATAAAGGAATACGAGTTTGAATGCACAGTCAGTGTAATGTTGACATTTCCAAAGAGCTAAAATGTCACATTCAATGCCCTGCAAAGGTATTTCAGGAACCCTAAATAAACAAGAATCCTGAGAAAGACAAGTTCTATTACACAGCATAATGTAATTTCAATCCATTTCTTTTACATTAAAGCAAAGTTTCAATCGGTTCTAGCCCAAATTTTAAGGTAATTCCCTTTTCCACTTACTGCAATGTAAGTTACTACAACAACATGCATATTATTTGTTGATTTTTTAAAAATTACTTAAACAATAATTACAAGAAACAAGGTGGACAGAAGGGTAGCAGGGTGCACATCACAAGAGTGAACCACAACATCTTACTTAAGAGAAAAGCAATATTAACAAAAAAAAAAGAAAAAAAAAAATCATCCAAAAACCATCCACCACCATCACCACCTTGGTGGGTCCTTGGTGTTTCTGTTTTTGTTTCTTATCTTCTTAATGGTTTCTTGCAAAACCAATCTTCGCCTGATGGTGTCACTAAGAATGATTTCTTACTTGATTATGCACCCTGTTTGTAGATTTACAAAAACATTGATTTCTGTTGTTAACAGACACAATAATGTGGACACAATATGATCCACCACATTAGTAAACCATTCTAACAAACTCAAAAAAAGGAAGATAAAGTACTGATTCCCTCTTGACATGTGTCAGGTAATCAGAGGATCATTGCAGAATGATTTTAATCAGAGTAAAAGTACATTTTTAAAAATGTATTTATCACAAAGTATTGCATTTATCTTGATATTACAAATATGGTAGGGCAGCAATGAAGTAAATGTAGATTTAAAAAAAGTAATGCTGCAACTGAAATTCAGCAAACAAGGTGGAGACATATAGGTTTAGCCCAATTGCACTAAAATCACAGTAATTACTTTAAATTAATTTACATGGTATACATATCACTGTGTTCTGTGGTGGTGATAGGGGGGTTAAATGTGTAACACAAGAGTTTAGAAATAATTGTTGACCCTTATTTACACAAAATATACCATGCCATGTCCTGAGGACATAAATGGCTCCGGATGCTAGAAAAATATATTTTTTTAAAAACTGGATCACATCTGTTGTTTCCAAAAGCAATAGGCTATGCTTCTGTAATATATATATATATATTTTCCCCCTTGTCTGCATTATCTTTCTGGCTGAGCACTGTGGCAGATGACAGCATTGGAAAGACTAATGCATTTTTTTCTTTGCAGTGAGAGATAAGTGAGTATGATTCACTGCTACCAGTGACCATCACCAGCCCTCCCTGTAGGCTACTCCATCAAATCAAACTTTATTAAACCCTGGAAGAGAGCTGAAGGGGAGGGCTGTGTTACACCACAGTGTGAAAAAAGGGGAAATAGTGACAGATAAGACGAGACAAGACAAACGGGGATGAAGACAGACAGGTAATGCTGTTGATTTGAAATAGCAGTCCAAATGCTGTGCTGATCTAAGTTCATGAGGGAAGTAAAGGCTGTAAGAAACCAGGGGCACCAGAGATGTGGGGTCTTGATAGTAGGGGGTGGGCCCATAGGGATGGGACAGGGAGGGAGCATGCATCACAGGACGTAAGAAAATGTGTGAGAATGCCCGACTCAGCATGTTCTGACGGAACAAATCACTTCTTTACGGTAAGTCTCGACAGGAGCTTGAGTATCTGTACAGGCATGCATGTGAGGTGATCATCAAATACCCAAATAGTTGCCCATAACCAGGGAGACCACGGCCGAGGGCACTACCCGAGCCACCAGGGCACCCGAAACCCGCCACAGGGGCCCCCAAAGCTACCGGACCCAGGAACAGCCCCAGGACCCAAAGGGGCACCAACCCATCCCCAAGAAGGCACCAAGGACACCACCAGGGGGTCCGAGGCAGCGGCCCCCCACCAACCACCCGTCCACCTGGCCCCCTACACCCAGCAACCCCCCCACGGCAGGCCAGAGGCCCCCAGGAGCCAGATTCCCCGGGTCCAGGCAACCCCCCCGGAGAAGAAGGCCTCCGGTCGATCTTATGTTGGTCCGGGTCCCAGTCGCAACAAGGTTTTTCTGGTGGGGCGGAATGGGGCAGGATGTGCGGTGGTGAGGTCGAGCCAACGCCCCTCCCTCCAGAGGAGCCAGGGCCAAGAGAAGCACTGGAGACTGATGCCCGGAGGACCAAGGAGGTCCCCAGACCACCTGCACAGAGCAGCAACCCACAGGCAGCCACCCACACCGAGGTCCCCAGCGAGCGACAGGCCCATGGATCCCGCACCATAGGCCACCGAGAGACATGAAACCCAGCAGTGTGCACCCGTCCCCCAGGAGCCGCCCCAGGCCCCCACCCGCAGGCACCAGAGCCCAGCTGCGCCGAAAGCCACCCACACCGTCCCACTTGATGGATAGGCGCTTCCCAGCACAGACTCCCAGCCATAAGGGGCCGGACCCCACCAGCCGCACCAAGCTCAAACTAGTGATCCACCCCTTTTGTCCCCCTATTATTCTGTATCTTTGATCCCCAAAAAAGATACATTATCCCTTCACTGTGCCTAAGTGCAGTTCTAAGTGTGATGTGGTGCATTAAAACTGGGGAAAAACAGGTCGAGTGGGAGCCCTCCGACCCCCCCTCTCTCTGCCTGCCCCAGACAAGTGGATGTCGTGGTGCAATAAAAACAGAGGGCAGGTGAGGCAGGTGAGGGGCCGGCAGAGAGGGGTCACAACCCAAACCAGATTATGCTCCCCCTCCCCCAGCACCCCCACCCCCACCCTCCCAAGTTTGTGTATGTAGTGCAGTTAAAATTGGAGGACGAGAGGGGCAGGGGGGGCGAGGTATTCGATCCCCTACCACCCCCAACTCCAAGAACCCTAAATGTTGTGTGTGTGCCCAGGTGAGAATATATACAAGAGTGCAGTGTGTGAGTAGTTAGGTGCAAATTAAGAGGCTAGACTAGTGAGGGCCGGCCCCGAACTGGCCAGGACAAAGCAGGGGCGCGGGAGTGGTGCCAAATGGTCCCCTGGACAGCAAGCCCCGCAGACGACGACCCAGACGGGCCCCAGGCACGCCCACCAGGAAACACCCCCCCCAGCGGACCGCAGCACCAGAGCCACCGACCCAACACCCACTGAAGACCCGACCCAGGCGCCCACCCCCGGGACGCCGGCCCCCACAGGAAGACCGCAGGACCCCCCAGGGCCCCGGGCCAGCGAGTCCCCACGCCCTCCCCGGGCTCCAGCCCCATAGCTGTTCCAGAAACCGCCCCACCCAGGACTGGGTACCCACACCAGCCGGAGCCCCCACCCGGAGGCAAGCCCAGCCCCAGCAGCCGACCCCCAGGCAGCAGGAGGCCCCCAGCCCCCCGCAAGGGGGAGAGGGAGGCAGGCGAGGAGGAAGGAGGAGGGAAGGGGCCGCAGGGCAGACAGCAGGAAGGAAGAGGTGCGGGCAAGCTGCGGAGGAATCCCCCACCCCAAAAGCCCCGGGGTCGGCCAAGGTGCCACCGCGGGAGGCAGCCAGCGCCACCCCCAGAGCCCGCCGACCATAGATCCAGCAGCTCCGGGGCGCAGGGGGCAAGCCGCAGAAAACTCCAGCACCTCACGAGGAGGCCACCAGACCAGTGGGCCCCACAGGGCAGTGGGTCAAGTCTGGGTACTTAGATGAAAAGAAGCCCCCGACTACCATCACCAGAGTATACTCATCGTCTTGGGGTCCCAGGGAACTGCACTATTTTAAAGAGTAGGAGAGAGCTTGTGTATTGTGTGTGTGTGTGAGTGTGTGTGTGTGTGTGAAGGGTATTGGCTGGCAGAAAAGAAGAAATAAATAAGTAGATAAGGCGAGATGAGATTTAAGTACTTGTTGTTTTTAGGTGTGTAAAAAATCAATAAAAAGTGACCAGTGAGCTTGATGCTCTGCAGTGTTGTTGAGAGGAGAGGCTAGGTTTTCCAGGGAAATGTAGTCAGAGAGGAGATTTTTCCATTGGGTTAAATATAGGGAGTTCCTTGATTTCTAGTTTAAGAGGATTGTTTTCTTGGCGATGGCTAAGGCCACAAGAAGGAGTCTGTTTTTACTTGTGTTAAAGTTGAGTGAAGATACATCACCAAGTAAGCAGAGTGAGGGAGATAATGGGATGTGGCTTTCCAGAAAGAGGGACAGGGACTCTGTGACTTTTTTCCAGAACTGTCTAACGGGTGTGCATTGCCAGATGGCGTGAATATAGGTGTCAGGACAGTTCTGTGTGCAATATGGACATATCTCTGACCTGAGAAATAGTTATGTTTTCACAGATAGTTTGTTCTATGTCTAACCAGCTGATATCTGATTGAGTTGGATGTGTCCATTTGTATATATACTGCAGTTGATTTGCCAGAGAGTAGTGTTGGATGTGTGGGGCATCAAGACCTCCTTGCAATTTTGGTTTTTGTAGGGTTGTAAGTTTGATCCTTGGTGTTTTGTTTTTCCAATAAAATGTAGTGAACATTGAATCTAAAGCTTTGAACCAGGTGAGAGTTGGGTGAATTGGAATCATTGAAAAAAGGTAATTTATTTTTGGAAGTACTGTCATTTTAATGGTTGCTATTCTTCCTACAATGGATAGTGGTAAGTTCATCCAGCGTCTATTGTTTTAAGCAAAGGGGTGAAATTTAGTCCGATCAATTCTGACAGCCTGGAGGAAATATTAATGCCCAGGTATGTTATGTGCCCTGAACATAAGGGGATAGGTGATATATGACGTGCTACATCCCATCTGGTGTTATGTATGGAAGAGTAGTGGATTTGTTCCAGTTTATTGAGTAATCTGAAATCTTGGAGAATGATTCAATGAGATTTACTGTTTCCTGCAGAGATGACTGAGGGTCTTGTAAAAACAGTAAAATGTCGTCAGCATACAAACTAATCTTATGTTGAATTTGGGATGTTTGAATTCCCTTGATGTGGATGTTCTGGCGCATGGCTGCTGCTAAAGGCTCTATAAAGATGGTCAATAGCGACGGAGAGAGTGGGCATCCCTGCCTTGTCCCCCTGTGCAGTGTGAAACTTTGTGAGGTTAGTCTGTTAGTGGTGACAATAGCTGAAGGAGCAGTGTACAGAATCTTGATCCAGTGAATAAATGAATATCCGAAGCCAAACTTTTTTAGAGTAGTGAAGAGAGTTTTCCAGTTTACTCTGTCAAAAGCTTTTTCTGCATCTAATGTTGCTATGATGGTTTCTCCCCGTTGTAATGATGAGTAATGGATTAAGTTGAACAATCTACGTGTGTTACTGGATGACTGTCTACCTTTGATAAAGCCAGTTTGATCGTGGTGGATTATAGAAGGAGTTATGTTTTCTATCCTGTGTGCTAGAGCTTTACTGATGATTTTTATATCTACATTGATTAAAGATATTGGACGATAGTTTGATGGAAGCGTTGGATCTTTATTAGGTTTTTGGATGAGTGAAATTTCAGCTGTATTCATATGTGTTGGATATCTAGACTTTAATTTTATTTCAGTTATTGCTCTCATAAAGAGAGGAGATAGAATAGGCCAGAAGTGTTTATAGAATTCAGCAGGGAAGCCATCAGGACCTGGTGCTTTGTTGTTTGGCATGAGGCGTAGTGCTGTAGAGAGTTCTGTTTCTGTTATTGGTGAATCTAGTGCTTTGGATTGTTCAGGAGCAATCTTTAGAAGTTCAGTGTTGTTCGAAAAGAGTCTATGTCTTCCTGTCTTGGTTCATTTGTAGATGAGTAAAGGTTGGCGTAAAAGTTTTTAAATATTTCATTTATTTCCTGTGGTGAATTGGTAGGCTTCCCTGATGAGTCTTTAATAGTTGCGATTGTCGTTCTCTCTTTATTTTGTTTAATCAGGTTTGCTAAATATTTACCAGATTTATTGTTATGATGGAAGTTTTCTTGTCTGAGTCTCTGAATTAAAAACTGGGCTCTCTTATTTAAGATCTCGTTCAGTTGGAACTGATATTTTCTTAATTCTTTCTGTGTTTCTTCTGTTGGGTTGCTTGCATTCAGCGTATCTAGTAGTTTTATTTTTTGTTCTAGTTTCACTTCGTATTCCCTTTCCTTTTTTTTTCTTATAGACAGAGAATGATATGATTTTACCTCGTAGAACTGCTTTACCTGTTTCCCACAGAGTGGTGGGTGATGTCTCCGGGGAGTCATTTATTTCAAGGGAGGAAGCCCACTCTCTCCTGAGATAGCTGTCAAATTCTGGATCTTTACGAAGAGATGAGTTAAAACACCATTTAGTGATGCCTTTGGGTTGATTAGTAGGATTCCACCTGAGTGTTACTGGGGCATGATCACTAATGATTATGGGGTGAATTTTTGAATCAGAGATCTGTGATATAATTGAGTTGCTGGTCAGAAAGAGGTCAGTGCGTGAGTAGGAGTGGGGAACTGGTGAGTAGAATGAATATTCTCTGGCAGATGGGTGTTGTAGTCGCCAGCCATCGCCAAGACCGAAATCACTCATGAACTGTTTTATGGTATTAGTAAATTGCCAGGTGCGGTTAGTTTTTACTCTATTAGATTTATTAAGTGTTGTGTTAATAGTTGTGTTGAAATCGCCTCCTATAATTACTGGGCCGTTGGAAACATTTGATAAGGAATGAAAGAAGTTATAAAAGAAGGAAGGATCATCATTGTTTGGGCCGTAGATATTGCCAATTGTTACCGGACTATTGTTAATTGATATATTAATGATTATAAAACGTCCTTCAGGGTCTATAATGGTTGTGTTATGGACAAATGAGATTTTTTTATTTATCAATATGCATACACCTCTTTGTTTAGAGTTATAAGGGGCTGAGAATCTGTGAGAGAACTGTGCTGATTTTAATTTGTCATGGTCTGAATCCGAGAGGTGTGTTTCCTGTAAAAAGCAAATATCTGCTTTTAGATCATTTAGGTGATTAAATATTTTAGTTCTTTTTGTCTGGGAGCCAATACCTCTGATGTTCCAGGTTACAAATGTTATTGATGCCATGTTGAATGGGTTAATAATTGTAGGTGAGTGATATGAATGATGGTTCTATGCTTCTGTAATATTTTAATCAAATTACAGAAATGGTAAAACCTGTTCCATATGGTTGACTCAAATGTAAAGGGACAGAAAATGTCATCAGATAGGTAACTCTTTCATGTCTATGTGTTTTAAACTGGTGTCAGAATGTGCACAGTGCCAGTCAGCTGCTCACGTTATAAAACAGGAGGTGGAGTATACCCCAATAAAGGTAGCTGTTGTTGACACATTCTCAAAATCAATGTCTTGTCAATGTTTTGTTTTTATCAAAAAACATATTTACATTACAGATATAAATGCATAAAAAATCTTTACATATTCTCACCATTAACTAACTTAAACTTTGTTTTTCTTGGTTTACTCTTGTTTCAAGTTCTGACAAAAAGGTGTCCAGTGACCAGTTACAATCTTCTGCCCTTTTTATGGAAAGTTACAGAAATGTATATTTTTATTTTGTTCTGCTTTTTCAGGTTACACAACCTTTTGAGCTTATTGGGATGGACTTGATTGGAAAACTGGTATCCACAGACAATGGCTATCAGTATATCTGCGTCATGGTGGATTACCTTACAAAATGGCCACAAGCCTATCCTCTCCGCAAGAAGACAGCAGCTGAGGTGACCAATTGTATAATAAAATTCTTCCACCAATTTGAGGCCCCCAAAGGATTTTAACAGATCAAGGAAGGGAGTTTGTGAATGAGGTGATACATAAATTTGATAATATTTGGAAAAAATATTTCAGTTGTGTTTTGATGTAATTACAGTATGTTATTTGTATTGGCAGATAAACAAGAACGTATGTGCAAAGTTGGGGATTAGAAAGAGTCTCTGCTCACCATATCATCCACAAATGAATGGGCTAGTGGAGAGGATGAATGGAACCATACAAAGGTGAGGAAAATGGTTGATTCTGAATAAATATTTAATGTACATTATTATAATATGGTCTTCAATTTACAGCAGCAAAGTCAAGTTGGACCATAAATCATTTTGGGAGATGCCTACTGTTAAATCAAATTCCTTTCTTTTTTCTTTCAGAGCTCTCAGCAAGCTGGTGGCAGACAAACCACAAAATTGGGAGGAGTACTTGGATGCAGTTGTGTTTGGGTTGCGGACCAAAAAAAAAAATCACCACCAAGTTCTCCCCTTTCTTTTTGATGTTTGGGCGAGAGGCTCGGTACCCAACAGAGGTGCCAGAACACTTCATGGTTGGTAAACGCATGTCTCAATGTAATTTAAGGTCTGTTGATGCAGTGTTGAAAACATGGACTGAAAGAAATTAAAAACATTTGTTCACAGGTAGACAGCAGTGTTGAGGATGTGGCTGAGAAAGCTGTGTCAGAGGACATTAAGCGGCTGGATGAAATAAAAGATATTGTTCAGGGTAATATCAAACAGCAAAAGGACAGCACAAAGAGGCGCATGAAGCAGAGTGCTCCACAATCTGCCATTAAAATAGGGGACAGGGTGTGGAGACAAAATATCCGGAGTCAGCAGAGAAAGGTGGCAAACTTGAGGCAAACTACCTTGGCCCTTTCACCGTGGTGGCACTACAGGAAAAAAGTGCTGATCGCCAGGCAGAAGATGGAACTGTTTTAAAAAAAGTTAATTTGGACCACCTTAAAATTGCAAAGGAGGAGCTGCCCCAAATCCCCCATAAAATCAGCACCTTAGTGTCCCCAGCCTCCAAAGCTCCAGCCTCAGCCCCACCAGCAGCACCAGCCCCTGTATCATCAATCAATCAAAACTTTATTTATAAAGCACTTTTCATACAAAGACTGTAACTCAAAGTGCTTTACATAAAAAACAAATAAAAACAGTGTAGTGCCAGCCAGCCCCACCAGCAGCACCAGCCTGTGCAGTGCCAGCCTTAACCTCACCAGCAGCACCAGCCTCTGCAGTGCCAGCCTCTGCAGTGCCAGCCTTAACCTCACCAGCGGCCCCAGCCTCTGCAGTGCCAGCCTTAACCTCACCAGCAGCCCCAGCCTCTGCAGTGCCAGCCTCTGCAGTGCCAGCCTCACCAGCAGCCCCAACCTTAGCCTCACCAGCAGTCCAAGCCTCTGCAGCACCAGCAGCATCAAGAGGCCCTGCCTCAGCTGCCACCTCACCAACTACAATACATACACACACTTCTGCTGAACAATGTGGGTACTATAATTTTCAAACAATGTACAAATTTTACACTATAATATGATATTTTAGTACTGTTTATTTTTCAGATGTGCAGGAGGCATGGGCAGGGAAAGACGTGCATGTCCTTCTTTCCAGAGTGGGCCCATACAAATTGTTTTATTGAGACATAAAAAATACTGGTCCTAACACAGAGCTTGAGAGTGAGGTCACACTTTTTCATCATTGTATGAAATCATTTGTTTCCACTCCATAATGGCTGATATTTCAGTAATGACAGTTACAGTACATTGTGTTGCAATACAATTACCATAAATCATGCAAGGACTTTCAGGAATACTACAGCATTGCAGTTGATAGCATTACAGTGAAAGTGCCTCTGTGTAATACACAATGCCATCTTTGTAACATTTTTTGTAGGTCATCAATGCATATTTGATGGTACCGGTGCAAAAGTACAACAAGTCCAATGCTGGTGAAGCTGCTGTCATTGACACATATACAATGACTGCAATCTGGGAGAAAAAGTTTGGAAAAATACGGGTATGTACTGGATTTTAATGACGTTGCATTTTGTAAATGTAGCAAATGTGCATTTTTCAAGAAATAGGCATTTAGTATTTTTTGTGAATACTTTCAGATTGATCCAAAGGCACACAAAGTCATTGTTGGAGTCCTCAATGAGAAGCACCATTGGATGTTGGTGGTAAGAAGAGGACCATTGCCCAAATCTAATTACTGCAAGCTCTATCTGTAGCACTGTTTACACTCTCTATAAGTAGCCATTTACTAAATAAATTTGGCGATGCATACATGTTCTCAGTCATGGTTAAAAGGTCTATACAGTACCCTACACTGTAGAATTTCAGTAATATCACTAATATCCAGGGTTTCTGCCTAATGTATGTTTTTCCATGTGAATAAATAAAAGGTTATGTACCCTCATGAGAAGCAAACCCTTTCCCTGGATCCACTGGGTGAATCTAAAACAAAGATCAAGACGTGCCTGGAGTCAACAAGGTAAATTTGACTATAAAATATAATAGTTCTTATATCATAGGAGTTGCTACATAGTGTGCGACAGTCTCACAGTTCACACATGTACTATTTATATACTTTAGAGCCTTCATGGGGAAAAAAGGCTGCAATGTTTCGAGGTGAACATGCAGCACTCTCCCTCATAACTGTCAACAAGATGGCACATCCTGTGGTGTCCTGGCCTTAAAAGTGAGTGTGAAATGCATGCATAAACATTATTGTCAAATTCAAATTTAGTAGCAATTACAGTAGGCTTTATTAAATGGTTCTAATACTTATAATGCACATTCCATTCTACTAATCAAGTTCTCTTCAGTTTGCAGAGAAAATTTTACAAGGGCAAGCACTTGATCTCGACACATCACAGAAGGCTGTGGACAAGATGAGACTGGACATAGCCACATCCCTCCTCAGAGCATCGGGTGTT
Organism: Cetoscarus ocellatus; assembly: GCA_037902135.1. NCBI lineage: Eukaryota > Metazoa > Chordata > Actinopteri > Labriformes > Labridae > Cetoscarus > Cetoscarus ocellatus. The sequence goes on from JBAMNC010000729.1 coordinate 23,237, forward strand.
TTCTTTTTGCTCAGCATTGTCTATTACTTCATGCTGTTGCTATTAATTCATATTATCACATAGAATTGCGACTGTAAGACAGCGAATTAATACTGAACAATGCAAATTGCATTTATCTGGACATATTTATTCAATTTTGTTTGTCTTAACAGATGACCTGAGCAGCCTGTGCTTTCACTGTGGGATGGAGGACCAGGATGGAGTACAATGGGTAATGTCTTTACTTAGCAAAATGTGAAAGATGAAAAGGCATATTGTTTTGTTAATTTACTTCATCAATATTAGGGTTGCCTTGGTAATTACAACAATCTTCTGCATCATTGGTATCAACTAATACAGGCATCATTAATGTGTTCTAGTTTTGTGTTGATATGTAAGATAACTTACTTTCCATTGTACCTGTACTGTAGAAAATAAAGTTTTTAGCCAGAACACAACATTTATATTGGTGAGAACATCCAAAATCTGATGGAATATAAAAGACATAAATACCTAGTTGATTTAGAGCTACCCTATATTTAAGGCTGCCCTATAATGTAAAACTTGCATACCTCTACACATGCCTGTTTTCCCAGATTTGCTGTGACATCTGTCAAAGGTGGTACCACCAGAATTGCATGAACAGGCCTCCAGTGGATGAGGTTTACTTGTGTCCTGCGTGCATATAATGGCGATCCTCATTACAACAGCAGCAGGATCCAGGACTTCTTCTTTTTCATAATATATATATTTATTTTTTTTACATTTTTTAATTTCACATTATTTAATTCAGTATTTACTCTTTAGCTGTTATTTATTTTATATAATTTGTTTTGTAAGAATATTTATATTTTTCATATTTTTATTTGTTTGTCAGTTAAAAGACAAAAGTTCTGTGTGCTGTGATGGAGTTCGGTGTTCAGAGTGTTTTTTTTTCTTCAATAAATTCTGCAAATGCTCCCCTGAATGATTTGGTTTTTGCATCTCCCTAAAGAAGTATATGTGTGGGACTACTACAGGTAACCAGAGTCAGTTTCATGCATTTTGCATCTTCTTAGAAAAAGTTACCAGGGGGTGCTTTTTACGACAGGGTCCACCACCAGCCCTGCTGTAAAAAGCACCCCATGGTAACTTTTTCTAACTTTTTCCCTTTCAGTTAATGATTCAGTTTCACAGAATCAGCAGCATGCACGTCATGCCTGTTGGGTCTGTAGGTTTTCTATACCTTTACTAAACCTTCTAGAAACTTACTTGCAGTGTAGAAGTTGACATTCTAACAAAAACAGTGATTTATCTTGCTAGTGATGTGGGACTGCTATTTTTTTGAACACAACTGTATGAGAGTAGTATCGGAAACCAGGAACTTTTCATGCTCATGACAGCTTCACAATCAGAGTCATGCAGGGGGCACACATCACAGGAAATGGCAAACAAGGCCCACCGTGATATGCCTCCCACCTGCACAATATTGTTCCTTTCATCCCAGCATCAGGAACTTTTAACGGCGTTTAAGCGTGATAGGTCTGACAACAGAGCACTCAGTGGTGGATCAAGATTTATTTACTGTTCTTCATCATAAACAGCAACAATAAAAACATTCAGTATCTTAAAAACAAGAGTATTTGATGGAGAGACAGGTCCTTTAATTATGAGAACCACATAGAGGTTATGAGGTGATATTCAGGATCAGAAGGTTATTGTTTGTATTGTATTGTAGGCTACCTACCCGAGAAGGCAACCCAGGCTGCAGGTTAATCCAATTAAAGAGCACCCTTTTGAACCTGGATACTGCGATGAAAGCTGGATTTAGCCTTGTGAAACAAAAGTCATATACATTCAGCTTCCTAAAACCATAAATTGAATTGAGTTTGTAATTATAACTGGGGTAAATTTTCACAGAACATATCGAAAGGTGTTTGTTTGCGTTCGCAATTATCCAATTCTGTGTGAACAACATCGGTTATTTAAACTCTTTAGAGGAGCTTGAAAGACTGTAAACAACTGATATTCTTCTGTTCTATCTCCCTCACAAATAAAATCCTAAAATGGTACACTCCCCTGCATTTGTCTGCGATATTTAGGCCGATCGCTTCACTTTCCTTATGGCTGAGTGGTGCATGTACGCTCCCGCGGAGGGGGTGCATTTCACGGCGGGGGTGCTTGCTACGGCACAACACCTGGAAAGAGATGAGAGCCAGCGGATTAATGAAGTTACAAGACTGTCACGATCACTAACTTTACACCATTGTAGACCTCAGACATGCTATTATTGTTATTTACTTTGGCAACTGAATTTAGCATAAGAGCCAACAAATCAAATCAAATCAAATCAAATCATTATATATAAAGCACTTTTCATACATTAAAAATGTAGCACAAAGTGCTATGCATGTTAAAATCAGTCCCCATCCCAAGATTCATATGTAATATATATGTAAATAAATAAAATAAAAATACAGATAAAATAAGACATTAGTTAAAAGCCAGATTAAATAGGTGGGTCTTGAGCCTACTTTTAAAAATATGAACATTCTCTGCGGCCCTCAGGTCCTCTGGCAGGCTGCTCCACAGACGGGGGACATACTGCTGGAAAGATGCCTCACCGTAAGTCCGTGTTCTGACTTTGGGAATCATTAAGAGGCCAGTGCCAGAGGATCTCAGGGTCCGCGAGGGTTCATATGGTTAAAGCAATTCTGAAAGATAAGAAGGTCCAAGACCCCTAAGACATTTGAAAACCATTATAAAGACCTTAAAATCAATCCTAAAACACACAGGGAGCCAATGCAGTGATTTTAAAACCGGTGTAATATGTGCCCGCCCTCTGGTCGTCGTCAGCACACGTGCCGCTGAGTTCTGTAGCAGTTGTAAACTTGAGATGTTTCTTTTTGGAAGACCAGAAAGCAGGGCGTTACAATAGTCAATACGACTGGAGATAAAAGCATGCATTAGCGTCTCTGTGTTAGCCCGGGAGAAAAAGGGGCGGACTCTGGCTATGTTCTTTAAATGATAAAATCCTGTTTTTGTTACGTTTTTAATATGTGGAAGAAAGTTGAGCTCAGAGTCAAAAATGACGCCCAGATTCTTCACCTGATTGGATGGAATTAAAGACAGGGTTTGGAGTTTTGATAAAAGTTTCAAGGAAGTGGATACAGACTTGCTGACTCAGCGGGTCACATACAAACATATTTACTCTAAACAAACATTACTGAGACTACTCTTTACAGCCATATCACTTAGAAAACAACACTGATTGCAGCTATTAGCTATTAGCTGCTAGTTAGCGCCAGTGTGTATCGTCGTTTAGCGTTAATTCAGGCAGATTACGGTAAACACTCCAGCTCTGTTTCTGCTCTCTGCTCTGTATTACACCAACCTGGGTATATTTTACTGGAAGCGTTGACTAACTAGCTGTAGCTGTTCTAGCAGAGTTATGAATCATGAACAAAGACCACAAACGCTGCTCACAGCAAAAAGGTTAACTTTATCAGAGACACAACAGTCACAGGATTTATCAGGATGTGCTCTGTAAACTTACCTCTCAGTTAGACATGTTGATGATCAGCATTATCCTGTGGGCAATCAGGGCTGTTTCTTCTTGACCTTGTTGTTATGCTGGAGGATGGGGGTGGGGCAGCGAAGTGGAGGAGGTGTGGCTAACAGCCTCTTATTATACACAGAACAGCCCCTTTGTTCTGATTTTGCTGAGGTGCACTAGCGCGATGTCACCTACCGACAAAGAAGTCGCATAGTCTACCTTTAAAGCAGCATAGAACAATGGACACTGGGACTGAAAATTATTTCTAAATCCACCACTGTTATACGAATAATATTGATATATACAGTAGAAGACAAAATCCCTCAACCATTGATTGAATCAATCCCTCAGGTGGCACTGCAGCAAAAAACAATTTCATTGGGTAAAGGATATCACCACAGGGGCTCAGGAACACTTCAGAAAACCCTTGTCAATGAACACAATTAGTGGCTACATCTACAAGTGCATGTTAAACTCTTCCATGCAGAGTTACAACCATAAATCAATAACATCCAGGAACGCCGCCTGCTTCCCTGAGCCTGAGCTCATCTGAGATGGACTAACGCAAAGTGGAAAAGTCTGCTGTGGTCTGAGTCCACATTTCAAATAGTTTTTGGAAATCTTGGTGTCCTCCGGGCTAAAGAGAAAAAGGACCATCCAGACTGTTTTCAGAGCAAAGTTCAAAAGCATCTTTGATGGTATGGGGGTGTGTTAGTGCCCATGGCATGGGTAACTTGTACATCTTTGAAGGCACCATTCATGCTGAAAGGTACATACAGGTTTTGGAACAACATATACTGCACCCAAGAGACATCTTTATCAGGGATGTCCCTGCTTATTTCAGCAAGACAACACCAAGACACATTTTGCACGTGTTACAGCAGCGCGGCTTCATAGTAAAAGAAACTAGACGGGCCTGTCTGCGGTCCAGACCTGTCTCCCACTGAAATGTCTGTCATAATGTAACGCAAAATACAACAACAGAGACTCCGGCCCGTTAAGCAACTGAACTCATTCATCAAGCAAGAATGAGAATGAAATCCACTCACAAAGCTTCAACAATTAGTGTTCTTAGTTCACACATGCTTACTGAATGTTGTTAAAGAGAAAGGTGATGTTTCCTGACTGGAAACATCACGAACTGGCATGGGATGTGCTCGACCCAGGACAAGAAGATCCTGCAAAGAGTGATTAAAACTGCCCAAAACATCACTGGTGATATCGGGGAGGTGAGGTGTCTATACAGAACCCAGAGGATACTGGAGGACAACATACACCCCAGCCACAGCCTGTTCACCCTGGTGCCATCAGGCAAAAGGTACAGAAGTATCCGCTGTACCACCAGACTGCACAACAGCTTCTTCCCTCAGGCTGTGAGATTGCTGAATGCACCATCTGCACTCCTCACAAATATCTGCACACAAATATCAGCATCCACATGTATCTTGTAACACAGTGGTAAACAGACCCCTGTCCCAGCTTTTTGGAACACGCTGCAGGCTTCAAACTCAAAATGACTGAATATCTGCAAAAAAACCCAATCAAGTTCATCAGACTGAACATTAAGTTGCTTGTCTTTGTTGTGAAATTAACTGAATATAAGTCAAAACAATTGGCAAATTATTGTGTTGTTTTTATTTATGTTTTACTTAATGCTTCAACTTCACTGGAACTGGGGTTTGCAGAAGTGCTCCCAAAGCACACCTGAGGCAATTATGTTTGTTAAGACATACGGGGTGTGTAGGGCGGGTTCTCAAGGTCACTATCAGGACAGCCTTCCTCTGAGCCCTCAACAAAAGTCCTGGGTTCGTTCATGTCCTGGAGGAAGCATTGGGGAAGAGAAAACAGAAGAGCCGTCATTCTTTATTTGTCTCTGAGGGGTGAACAAAATAAACACAGCACCAGAGTTACCAGCACGTCCCAGACTTGAAAACCTGAAATTCTTGATCTCTCATTAACACAATCCAATTATCCTGTTGTCTGTGTGCTTTTATACTCACAATCCACAAACCATCCACAGGAACTATAGAGTGAGAGCTCCTGATGCAGTCCTCCCACCACTGTCTGGTCTCTGGGTTGGTGAAGTCGGGGAAGGCTGTTGGGCCGGGCCAAACCTGCAAACACAAGAGGATCATGCGCTCTGACATCAGTTACAAGATGAACACAAATATCAGCATCCACATGTAGAGCCGTTCCTCCCCTATGAGTATCTGTCCTGTGGCGTTTTTAATGAAGAAGTCACAGTTCACTCCGTCATCAAAGGGTGGGTACGTCCCTGAGGGGCTTGTGCTGCTGATACCCAGGTCCTGATGAAGAAAACCAGGAGAGACAAGGTGGAAGTTAAAGCGGTTTTGCTGCCACCTACTGGAAAAACACGGACACTTTGATGTTTAATATCATAATAGCTCGCTGTGAGTGTGAGCAAAATCCAAAACATGTGCTCAAAGTTCAAGGTGAAAAATCATTTTGTGTGATCTGTTAGGTATGAAGATATCACACCAGGATGAGGATGTACTTCAGGCCTCTCTCGTGAAACTCCTCCACCATCTCTGGAAGGTCTGGAAATCACAAGCAGTCAAAAGTGAAGACCCTGCGCTTATCCATATAATCCAGATCATGCCACTGCACATCCTGAGATGGAGAAGAATGGTGTTAATATTTTAAACTAAAAAAAGAACTGAATTCAACGTGCTGTTGTTAAAAAATATAAAAACTTAATTTTATGATTATATAAGAACAGCATTGGTGACTTGAAAGGAAATTAACTTTCACTGGCTACGATTCAAGGATTTACTGCTTTTTTTAAATACTTCATTTGTAGTTTCTAAGGAAGAACATAACATACAGGCAGTAGATAAACAAGAACATTACATGCCTCTCAACCTCCCACATCCCATATTGTAAAATGGTCATAAAATAAAAAAATCTGACAATAAAAACAAATAGATACAATTTAAAAAAGGGAAAGACTGTTGACAGATGTCTGTGGTCATCCTTTCATATAAACATATATGTATATATATATATATATATATATATATATATATATATATATATATGTATATATATACACACACACATATATATATACATACACACATATATATATACACATATATATATTTATATATATATATATATATATATATATATATATATTTTTTTTTTTTTTTTTTTTTTTTTTTTTTTTTTTTTGGACCTGCAACGCCACCTCTACAAAGACAGATTCTGCATCTTCATTTGGGTTATGAGCTCATTTAGAAACTAATGACAAAATAAAACACAGCAGGATGTGTTGTGGGTCCAGTGCGATCACTCAGTACCAATTGCATTGCTGTTAAGAAGGAAAACTCCGTGTGCTAAGCCGTCCTCCTCCTGGACCATGTAGAACAGGTGTGAGCCGTACAGGTTCACATTCGGCTGTGGAGAGAGAATCATGATGATGGACAGACTGAAGACACACGAGAGGCAGAGGAAACAAAGTGATAAAGACTGCAATGCTGAGGCAGTCTGACTAAAAAGTTATTTA
>JBAMNC010000730.1:0-37500 GCA_037902135.1 Cetoscarus ocellatus
CAAACTTTTCATGGGTACAACCTACATACTTGGCTCTGCTGCTCATTCCACAAATACATGTTCCTTACAAATGTGGCACCATTTTAAAGGGCAACAAGCAAGCTTTCTAAAAAAAATTATTGCCAAAAAGCATTGTTACAACAAAAAATGATCTACCAAACACTGATTCCCTACTTTTTGTGCTACTGTTAGGTGTGACTGGGTTGAAACAGTTTTATGAAAAGAAATTGACTTTGCTTTTTATGTTATGTCTTTTTTGTATGCCTGGTAACTGTCTTGATACACTCTCCCCTTTGTTTGGCCTTAGTCCAAAGGACCTGCTAAGAGGACTAAAATAGGATTGTACCATACTCTTCTTTACCTCTGTAATGAGATACTTCAGTCGCAGTCGCATCCCATTCACATTTTTGTACTTCTGAAACAGTGCTCCTGTTTCCAGTGTAAAGGACTTAATGGCACCATTGAATGGTTCACAGCTTTGAAGATTTCTGTAGAATGACCAGAAGAAAATCTTGAATTAAACAAGAATTGACATGTTTCCAAACACTTAACCTGCCTGTGATGAGGTTGCAGCTGTACTGATGAACAACCTTTTGATTAATCCTAGATCAAAATGCTTTTTTTTTAATAGCCCATATTATGCTTTTAAGTTTTATATGCACTGTAGTGTGTTGAACATGTCTCCTCCAAAGAGCACTCCACACAACAGACACCTGCAGCATCAGGACTTTTCCTTCTTCACGTTAATGGTGTCTAATCTGTCTCAATCCTCCAGCCCCCTGTATAGACCTACCAGTTTAATGTCTAACCATTAATTTCATCATCAGTTTAAAAGCACATAGGCTTGAGGAAGCAAGCCCACTGCAGGGCATGTTGGGCTGGAGGCCTTGTACTGGCAGGTGCTCCAACAGAGCATCTCAGACAGAGAGAGAGTACAGAACTATCAGGGGAACTCTGTATTAGAAAATTAGTTTTCTGCTCATCACAGGCAGACAACATGACTGTGCTCAGCAACCTGTTCCAGGCATATGGAGCCAGCTGTATCTCGGTACATACTAATGACTGGAATTGACTTCAGAAAACTGCCCTTTTCAATGCACAGTGATGAAAATAATGAATGTTATGTCAAAACATTATAATTAGGGGTTAACTAAAGCTTTCAACCTTGATCAACAGCCAGAGCAAAATAGTAGCAGTTATAACAAAGAGAGAAATGACCAACAATATGAGATGATTTGATGATTATTTCTTGTTAAACAGCTCAGATTGTTCACGCTGGTGAAAAACTAAGCTGTGAGGAAGAACATCAGTGCACACTTCAGAGGGATGAAATCTATTACAGAGAACCCATTGCTGACACCAAAGTGCCACTAAAATTATGGTTGCCACCCGTCCCGTAAAATACAGAATTGTCCCATATTTCACACTTAAACATTGCGTCCCATTTTGAATTAATACGGGACTCGGTTTGTCCCATATTTCCGATTTTCCTTGAACGCAGCACCATTCCCCCCAAAGTCAACACCCGCTAGCTCACGTCTACTCATAGATGCACTTGGTTGGTTGATTTTCGGCATGCATGAGGAATAAGTGCTTATCATTGATGGGGTGAGAGAAAGTCATGGGAAATCAGAAGCAAACATGTATGCGTCTGCAGCTGCATCTGGTACTCCGCACCGTGTCCCATTGAAACGGAAACGGATGCAGAAATACAGACGTGAGTGGGAAAATACAAATGACTGGCTTGACAGCATCAGTGAAAATCAATATATAGGAACAGATGCTCTGTGGAACTTATGAGAAGTGAGCTCTTGATCACTCTCAACTTTGAGCAGTCCCGTTCAGAGTCTTCCTGCAGTGTTTTGAAAGACAAACAGCTACTCAGTGTTTCAAGAAGTGACAAGAAGTACACATGGAAAAAAAAGTAGCACATTTAGGAAGAGAGAAGGCTGTTGACTGTTTGGCATGGACTACTGCTCCACACATGAAAGAAAAGAAAACCTTTTTGGTAAACAGATCACTTTGTACAACAGAGATGTGGGCAGAAGGATAGTTTTATAGTTTTAATGTTTGTTATTTGCACACCAAAAATTTGTTTGGGGTTTCTTTCATTTGTGGTGAACAGGAAACAGAAATGAGATAAAATTATTGACATGAAAAGTCAGGTGTGCACAAGTGGCAAGCCATGCCGAGATGAGATTATTTTCTATACTTACTCCTACTTTCTGAAAGTTGTTGGGTTATCCTGCACCACATATTTATTGAAAGTGTCACAGCATTTGTTTAGTTATAATTTAATAAATTGATGCTTAGTTAATAAGTAATTTTAAGTTTTAAGTTAACGAGCTTGTATTTACTCAAGTTATTATTTAATTGTTGTATCTGCTTAGTTTTACATTTGCAAATATTTTCTGAAAAAGTTCCACTGTAAATCTGAATAAACATTAGGCTACGTTTGAACTAACACACCACTTGAGAAACCCACAGCTGATTCTTCTTCTGTAGTTTTCTCACCTTGTCTGTTTGGGTGATTAGTTGTGACATACACGGGCGTTTCTTGACCGATAAGTTCTGTTTAAAATATGTGAACACAGCAATCAATCCCTGCTTTGGCACAAACAATCACGCCAAGCTCACCTGAAAGAGGTGGTCTTGAGTTGTTTTCGATCAACCAATGGAGCAGTTCATTTGCAGTGAGGACACAATGGACCAAGGAACCAACACAAAAGGGGTGACGGGCTAACTCATCACACTGTTGTACTTCAAGCAGCAGCATTAGTAACAATAACTGTATTACTGCTGACAGGCAACCAAAAAGATAACCAAGTACTACTTAATAAAAATGTTTATGATCCCACAGAGCCACTTTCTGAGCACTGGCACAATATACCATGAAAATAACAGGTTACCTTTACTCATCGTCTCTATGGCACATCATTGGCAGGACACGAAAACATAGACTGATTCCAAAACTTGTTAAATTGTTCCCAGAACTTAGTCCAGCTCAGTCTAGCAGGAGAATTTAGCCTTTTTAAAGCAGCTCCCTACTTAAACACATCACCGGTAGTTTCTCTGTGGACACTTCTACAGGTGTTATGCTGTGATAAGTTACCATGCTTTATGGTGTCCTCAATGGTCAGCTGTAGACATTAGTGAGTGTTAAAAGCTGTTATTCTTTGTGCACAGAGTTTATTAAATCGCAAGGTGTGCCCCGTATTGATAAATATGCTCATCCGTATACATAGGATATTTAATCTCTTTATAATAGTTGTATTATCTTTTTGTTGGTTGTTAGAACATGAAACGATCAACCAGAGATATACAAATTTGAAGTGTTTTTCACCAAAATCAGAACAAACCAATTGTGCTGCAGGTGAGAAAACAACCTTTGTCTCTTGCATACTGATAGCATGAATTTTTAGGTCATGGACTCATTCATGTATCATTGAATATATCTTAAATTTATTCACACATGCATATGGATCCATGTTTCCAAGTATGTCACACACACAGACGGAAAGCTGAGCTGGAGCTGAACCAGAAATAGAGAGCCACAGAAGCAGACCACTGACCACTGTATGCTCTTGTCTTAAGATAACTGTCTCCATAGAAGGACGCTACATGAAAATATCATGTCTGTCAACATGTATAAGCCAGTGACAACATTCTTCGGTCACTGGAGCACACACCCTGACACAGCTAGTCAGCATCCACTTGAATCCATATCTCGTTGTACCCGCCCTGTAATAAACTAAGATAATCCCCAGTCTGGTATTGAGAATCCTTCATGAATGAAAACATCTTGATATCTTGCACCCAGCATGAAAATGAATAATCAGAATTTGTAATTTTTTTCTTCAGAAGACTTTCTTTAAGACGGTATAATAAGCCTAGTTCTTCTCAAGGTTGCTGCTCGCTAAAGAACTATTTTCCTGTCACAAATGCTGCAGAGAACTAGTCGATGTTAAGCATTTATTTGTTCTAAAAATATCTTGTAATTAAAATTGAAATTTTTTTGGCAAAACACAAAAACTCAGAGTAATTAATTGGTGGATTGATCTTGACACCTTATTACATCATTTGCATTACTTTGCTTTTTGTGTGTATTTCACAGTTTTCTGTTTGCCACTGCTTTAAGCAGTGATTTCCTGTCCTTGCTTGTCATTTCTTACGGGAAGGTCCTGCTGAATTCCTCATCAATGCTCTCCTTCAGCCATGAGGCCAATTCCTCGTTGAGATTTAGGTTCTCCCCATTTTTTGTTATGTAGGCACCGCTGTTTTTGACAATACACTTCAGGGTCCTGTGGAAACCATGACCTTTGCCCTTCCTCTGAAACAAAAAAAGCAACATTTCAAAGAAAGGCAAAACTTTGAAACGTCGCAAAATCTGTGGTTTTAATGTTCAGGTACCTTTGGATTTAAGAAGGATTTCAAAGCATTATCACACAAGCTCAAGGATTTTTCGACCCCTATGCGGAGACAGCTGTCAAAAGCTTCACAGCTTTCTTTCATGGACTTGAGGAGTTTCTTCTTCCCAGAAGCCAAGTTTTCCTCAAGCTCTCTGCATACAGCTTCTTCATTTCCAGACTGAAATAAAAACAGAAAACTACTAGATTTCAAAACATACAAGCTTGGGTGACATTTGTTTAATCTCATACAATTTGTCAGGGTTCGTGAGTAGGAGTGAATCAGAAAAAAACAGGAACAAAAGCAGAATGAGACCCAATTGCAGATTAACAAAAAACTGATTCATTTAACTAACTCAAAACAGGGATCAACAGTCCAAAAGTACAAACAAAAAGCCAAAGTGAGAAAATTTCTTAAAGTAACAAATAAAACCAGGCAAACAAAAGCACTCAAACTATGAAAACTCAAAATTTACACAAGGTCTGTTACTGAGAGGCTGTGACTGTGACATGAAGACCAGCAGACGAAGGAGTAGTATGCATCAGCAAAGACAAGGGGAAAACATGAGGGTTAAATACATGAGGTGATTGGGGTTGACAAGAAACAGCTGGGGAAGAACAATCAGGGATCAGGTGTGACAGGACGAGACAGGAAGGAAAACCAATGGCAATACAGAGAGACAGGAAAACTTTCAAAATAAAACAGGAAAAACAGACAAGACATGAAATGTGAACAAAACGGGTAACTTCACAAGGACCAAGAGTAGAAACACAAGAGACAAGACAAGAGGTCAAAACCAGAAAAACAAGCAGAAGATAATACAAATAAAACAGAAAAATGAATAAAATAACAGAACACAAGGAAAATGCATTATAAACAAAACAGATAAAGCTGTATCAAAACCGTAATAGCTATCAAAAAAAGGACTGCACCGTGAGCATCACAAGAGTCTCCTGAAAAGATTGATGTAAGTTTCATGTCTGTACTGTAGAAAATGTTGACACGAGAGCAGTTTAAAAACGGGCTTCAAGGTGAAGCGATCAGCTCTGTGGGGACTTGTCTTATAATGGACGCCTATGGAAGACTTTGCGGGATACCCGTGGCTCTGAAGCTCACTGAGACAAAACGATGTCAATGTCGAGGTTGAAACGAATTTCAGCTGAAAGAGGAGAAGTGTACCTTTGTTTTGATGTATAAATCATATCTTTTAAGTAAAGTTTGAGGCTTTTATTGCAGTTTTTTCGGCTACAAATGTTGGAATCTTTAGACGAAGCTCACGCTCTAACAGGTCAGCTCTAAGAGCTGAAAGTTTTTGGCTCAAACCTGCAAACTTAGTGTTGCTTAAACAGTGATATCTCAAAAACTGTAGAAGACAGCAAAAAGCTGAACACATGTATCAGTGACTCTGTGAAGCAAGAATGAAGTCTGTAGGTGGAAGTATGCCAAAGCTGTACAGCCTGAAAGTTGAAGCACTTTTCAGCAGACCTGCATAAGTCTCCCATTCATTTCAATGGGAAAATATCTGCAGAAAATCATTTTTACTGTAAAAACTGTAACAGTTAAACATGTGAAAAATACAAGCGCAAATCTCATGAACATGCTGCACTGCTGGGTTTGTTTTTGTGAAAATCTGTGCAAATTTGAAAGCTGTGAAAATGTCCAAATAGTTGAGGGAAGAATAAGAGGAAGAAGAAGAAGAAGAAGATGAAGAAGAAGAATAAAGTCGGATAACAATATGTTGAAATGCTGATTCAGCAAGTCGGATAACAATATGTTGAAATGCTGATTCAGCATTTCAACATGATAAAGTCGGATAACAATATGTTGAAATGCTGACTCAGCATTTCAACATAATAAGCATGAATAGAAGCTAATAATAAATAACCAAACAAAAAATGTGCTAAAAAAGCAAGATATGACCCAGAGAAAAATAAAATGCAAGAACTATATAAACTAAACAAATTTAAAAGTTCAAAAACATTTACACCATTGCACATGGGTAAATATCAATATCACTTTATAAGTTGTAAATGGTTTAGTGTTCACTGCAGAGACAGTTATTATTATACCTAAAAGAGCCTTTTTATCCATTTAGGTTTGTACTGTTTGCATGTAGTGTAGACTTTTGAGATATCAGCTGTAGAGATATCTGCCTTTTCTCTAGCATTATTGGACTAAGTGGCAAAAGTCCTGTGATGCTCAAAGCACCAGAAATACATCTGAAAAATTCAAAACCAGTGTCTCCTTCTGGAAGTCATGACCTGGTGACCTCAAAATAATCTGTAGACCTTGTTGTGTGCAGTTTCATGTAGGAACTACTTTTTACCAATAGAAAAATATGTATTTTGATTTTGGGATGCCATTTATGCTCAAAATGTTCAATAAAGGAAATAATTAATCGTTCATTTAAAAGACCTATTTTCTTTTTTTTGTGTTATTGATGCTTTTCAAAAAAGCAAAAGTGTCAAAATGTAATAAATTTCAGTGTGCGCAATGTAGCCTACCCGCTATTCGATTACTCGATTAATCGTCAACATAATCAATAGAGTACTCGGTTACAAAAAGAATCAATAGATGCAGCTTTAATTAAATGTACTTAACATAGTTAAAACATGCTGACGGTACTGTATTAGTGAGCTAATACAATATTTTAAAAAGGTAAATACTTGTGCTCTTTAATACCATAGATAATTGTACAATCTATTATATCAAACCACATCAAGTATTTTTACTCCAAGACGATAAAATGTACCTCAAAGTTTAAATATTGCATTCAATGATGATCTCATTTCAAGATCTAGTTTGCAGTTTTAATTTATTTATTAATTTATTTTTATTTCCTGCGGTATCAAAACAGGTATTGAATACCAAAATTTTTACTGGTACCGTACGGAAGTTCAAACTCTGGTGTTGTGACAATCCTACAAAGGTATTATGTTTGTCAAATATCCTTACAACTATTTCACTACATGGAATGGTGAGACTGGTTATTTGAGAGAGATAATTATTTTCGGTAAAACTGAGACTGATCATCAAATAAGACTGATCTTACCACTTCTGCAGTGCGGGCTCCTTGAATTAAGGACAGAATTCCTTTTGCACCACGCACATAGTTCAGAGTCTCTGAGTGACAGTCATTGAGGCTTTGTAAAACGTCCTGAAGTTCCGGGATTTCTGTTGATAAATACAACTTTAATTTGAGATAATTACAAACTGAGATCATTGTTATATTAAAAACATTAGGTGACCCATGGACTTCACCTACCAGTGTCCACAGGGTCTAAATATTGTCTCTTCTGGAACTCCTTGGCGCTCACTGTCAACACTTGGAAACATTCATCAAGGAAATGATTCTGTAAAAACAATGACTGGCTGTGAGGTGGAGTTGCAAATACAAAACAACTTTTTTAAAGAAAGTCTTAAAAACTCACCTTAAGTATCTTTTGTGTGCTGAGCTTCCTCGTCACCGCCTCCTTGGCATCCTTGTTCCTCTGTAAAATGGCTGCTGAACTGTAAAAAAAGACAGTGGTACTTACACTGCCTGGCCAAAAAAAAAGTCACCACCTGGATTTAGCTAAGTAAATAGGTACGAGCCTCCTATTGGATAATTACTGCATGTGTGATTATCTTTCAGCTGGCAACAACTTATTTAACCCCAGCTGATGCAATGAGTAGCTTCTCATTTCTTAAACAACCATGTGGAAAGACACATCCTTTGGTCGTGAAAAAGAAGTTAGTCTGTTCAAGAAAGGTCAAATCATTGGCATGCATCAAGCAGAAAGTAACATCTAAGGAGACTGCAGAAACAACTAAAGTTGGGTTAAGATCTGTCCAAGGTCTTCAAGAAAGAAATGTGGTCGGAAAAAAATCCTGCGTGATCGTGATTGGTGATCACTTAAACGTTTGACCAAATCAAATAGAAGAAAAACAGCAGTAGAACTCAGGGGTATGTTTAATGGTGAAAGTAAGAGCATTTCCACACACACAATGTGAAGGGAACTCAAGGGATTGGGACTGAACAGCTGTGTAGCCTCAAGAAAACCACTAAACAGTAAGGCAAGCTGGAAAAAAAAGGCTTCAGTTTGCTAGGGAGCATAAAGATTGGACTCTGGAGGACTGGAAGAAGGTCATGTGGTCTGATGAGTCCAGATTTACCCTGTTCCAGAGTGATGGGAGCATCAGGGTAAGAAGGGAGGCAGGTGAAGTGATGCACCCATCATGCCTAGTGCCTACTGTACAAGCCTGTGGGGCAGTGCTATGATCTGTGACAAATCTTGTGACATTTCAGAAGCTTATAGAAACAATACCACAGCAAATTTGTGCTGTAATCAAAGCTAAAGGCAGTTCAATGAAATATTAGAGTGTGTGACCCTGTTTTTTGGTGGCGACTTTTTTTTTGGCTGGGCAGTGTATTTTCTATTGTTTCTAACAGGCCAAAGGCCAACAACAATAGATTTTGTCTAACCTACTGACAGAAAGGAAGGCCTGACAAAGTATCACTTACTTAAATGTTGATTCTAAATGGCCCTTTCTGTCTGTCTCTTCATATCAGCCCTATGATTGTCTGGTGACTAGTACAGGGATTTGTGCTAGCTGGGATAGGCTCCAGTCCCCCTCAACCCCAAAAGGGATAATTAGTATAGATAACAGATGAATGTAAGCTGCTTAAATATGGACCTGAGGCAGTCTAATTAATAAGTTATTAATGCAAATTACAACAGCCTTTATGTGGCAGCAGAGTGTTTAGGTGAGATATCAATATAAAAACTCTTCTCAGTATCTATGTCAAATCCAAATGTTAAAAACCTACGGGTCATCTGAAAGTCCAATAGAATCAGACTTGGTGCAGATGAAGTGAATGCGTTGACATTGGCCACCATTTCCAATCAGGCTGCTGACATGATTAAGAATGTCCCATGCTTCTTTGTCTGCTGCTGCTCTGGTAATCTCAGTCACAATCCACACAGTACAGCAGTTACCCACAACCTGGAATACAAGAAAAACACAATGTCAGAGCTTTGTAATAGAGTAAAAGCCCACTTTTTTATACAAATATATTAACACAAGAATGCAAATTAATTACCTCTTTCCACATATTGTGTCTTGTCTTGTTGTTGTCCCCAGTTCCAGGTAGATCCACAAGTGTGACATGCTGGAGGAAATCATTGTTTGGGACTCTGATAGTCACACACTTCACCAGGGGCCAAAACCTCTTTCCATCCTCACCCGCTCTGTCCTGTGAACGTCCTCTTGTGTATTTGATGAGTTCTCTAGACAGCTCTCCAGCCTACATGTAACAAAGAGATCTTAATGAAATGCACTATAGCTACCCCTGGAAAATTTTTGGCCCCAATGGTCCCACCAATTTCCCTCACTGACTGAGGCGTTGGATCATTGAGGAACTGTAATTTAAATCTCCACCTGTGGGAGTGCTAGTTTGCAGAAAGGCACATTAGCATACTGTATTTTTAATGAAAAAAGTGAAGGGAAATGCAATACACAGACTGAAATCAAATCTGAATTACCACAAGAAGGACCAATTTGGTGTGCTAACCCAAAGATTTTCACTGCCTCCATCTGCCCACCCCCTATTAAAATGGTCTGGGGGCACCAGCACTCTCAGGACAGCTAACCCAGATTGCTTCTTTATCTTAACAAGGTTGTAGATCTGCCTGGTCATTATCACAAATGACAGGATGTCACACTGGGATTTCCACTTGTGGGGACGGGGCAACAAGCCATTTCTAACAGCTTAAAGAGGGAGAGAGAGAAGAGCTGATGCCCCAGACTTTTCCTCTTGTGCATAGAACAGTATCAAGAGGAGAAGACATGTTGAACACACTGAAGGCCATATAAAACTTTAAAAAAAATCAAACATGAAACAAAAATTGTACTTCATCACGAACAGATTTTATGTCCAACAGCAGGAGTCTGCACCTCAACAAGATCCAAGTGGATCCTGTGCCCACGCTAAATCTGTTTGTTTTTATTCCAAAATGTAGCCAAATGATGTACTGCAGGCAGGCCCTTTTCTCCCAAAATAAACTGAAAGCTCAGCAGTGCAAACTTTTCCTGTCGACTATGCTCAGTGCAGTGCAGGGACAGTGTGGGCTGCAGGACCCCAAGACATGCACAGTTGATGATAGACGAGAGCAGAGAGAGAGAGAACAGAAAGATGTGTTCAGAATATGTTTTTACATCAGATGCTCCAACCATCAGGTTAACAACTGGTACTGGGCCATAAATCATTTGGTACCAGACCATAGAAAGACAAAAGAATCAATTTCACTGCACATTTCTGAAAAACTGAGCATGAAGGGTGTTTTTTATTTTTAAAAGGATGACTGGCTCTTTGCATTTCCTTCTGTGTAGCTTGACTTAACACTCAGTTTCCCCCTGTCCTTGTCCCTGTCATTGCTGTGATCAACATAAAAGTACAACCTGAAATTTGTAAACACACTGCTTGGCCAAAAAAAAGTTGCCACCAAAAAAAAAAAAGGTCACACACTCTAATAGCCTTTAGCTTTGGTTACAGCACGGATTCACTGTGGCATTCTTTCAGTAAGCTTCTGCAATGTCATAAAATTTGTTTCCATCCAGTGTTGCATTAATTTTTCACCAAGATCTTGCATTGATGACGGGAGACTCTGACCACTGCGCAAAGCCTTCTCCAGCACATCCCAAAGATTCTCAATGGCGTTAAGATACTCTGTGGTGGCCAATCCATGTGTGAAAATGATGTCTCATGAACCACTCTTTCAAAATTTGATCCTGATGAATCCTGGCATTGTCATCTTGGAATATGCCCATGCCATTTGGGAAGAAAAAATCCATTGATGGAATAACCTGGTCATTCAGTACATTCAGGTAGTCAGCTGACCTCATTCTTTGGGCCATAATGTTGTTGAACCTAGACCTGACCAACTGCAGCAACCCCAGATCATAGTATTGCCCCCACAGGCTTGTACAGTAGGCACTAGGCATGATGGGTGCATCACTTCACCTGCCTCTCTTCTTACCCTGATGCACCCATCACTCTGGAACAGGGTAAATCTGGACTCATCAGACCACATGACCTCCTTCCAGTCCTCCAGAGTCCAATCTTTATGCTCCCTAGCAAACTGGAGCCTTTTTTTCCAGCTTGCCTTACTGTTTAGTGGTTTTCTTGAGGCTACACAGCTGTTCAGTCCCAATCCCTTGAGTTCCCTTCACATTGTGTGTGTGGAAATGCTCTTACTTTCACTATTAAATATACCACTGAATTCTTCTGTTGTTTTTCTTCAATTTGGCCAAACGTTTAAGTGATCACCGATCATGATCATTCAGGATTTTTTTCCGACCACATTTCTTCCTCGAAGACGATGGTTCCCCACTATCCTACCAGTTATTTATCATGCGCTGGACAGTTCTTAACCCAATTTTAGTTTCTGCAGTCTCCTTAGATGTTTTCTCTGCTTGATGCTTGCCAATGATTTGACCCTTCTTAAACAGACTAACTTCTTTTTCACGACCACAGGATGTGTCTTTCCACATGGTTGTTTAAGAAATGAGAAGCTACTCATTGCATCAGCTGGGGTTAAATAAGTTGTTGCCAGCTGAAAGATAATCACACATGCAGTAATTATCCAATAGGAGGCTCGTACCTATGTGCTTAGTTAAATCCAGGTAGCAACTTTTTTTTTGGTCAGGCAGTGAATATCAGACTCTGCACAATATGAGCAAATTGAGGACAGTTAAGGCTTATGGCACACAACTACCTGATGTGGCAGGATTTGGTTCTGAGGAAACAACAATACAAACATAAGATTGGCTCAAATTGATGACAGATGGATGAAACACACATAGACATCGTCTAAATGCTTTTTTTTACAGCACTTTTCTCTGCACTTTCCTCCACGACAAAGGCCACTCTGCTACTAAATGGTATTTCATGAAGCAAGCTGTTGTTCAGAAAAGGTTGGGGGCTGTTAGTTTGCACGGAAATGTCTGATATAAACAACCCCTGTTTTGGATCAGAATCTTGTGACTGATGTGTTCCCTTTACACACTTTTATTCAAATTAGGTGTTTATATAAATTATTTTTGTCCATTTGGCCAAAGCAAGTGACAAAGACTTTAAGATGACTAAAAATCAAAGTAAAAAAACAACTGTCCTATGAAGAGTATGTTGGATATGGCATTATAGATATTTAGGATCAAGCTCCATCTGTTGAAAGTTATTTTCATAAATTTTCTCATTATAGACATATCCTAAAATAGCTGTTGGAGTTTGTAAGTAATTCACCAATAGTTGTTGAGAAGGTATAACTTTTTTTACATATATACACATGAACATAAGAATAACTCTCTCCTTCTTACTGAATGAAAAGCCACAGTCTTCTTCCCAGAACTGAAAAGCTCTGGGATTTGTTTGAAGTGTTTCTTATTCATGAAATCGTCTTGGGAACAGATTTGTTCCCAGTTCTCTCCATACAGCCCTGACAGTTCTTCAGTAGCATCAGATTTATTGTAATCATCATCATCATCATCAGAACCGTCTTCACCATCAATGTCATCTCTTGCCAGGGCTGTTTTTTTTAGGCTCCACAGGACATCTATTGCATCCTGATTTCAAAAAGAGAAAGTAAAACATTTGAAATAGTTAAACTGAATCAAACACAAAATTTTTTTTTGGAGCAATCTATTCTGCATCTGTTATTCCAGCTTCATCATGACTGTTGATAAAGAGAGAAGTATTTTCTACTGATTTCACCTTCTGTGGCATGAATTCGATCTCTGCCTCATACTTCTCATTTTCCATGTTCGCCTCCACTTTGATGATGACTGTTGTACATGCACTGATGTCTCCAGAGGGCAAGAGATCCTTCTCTCCAATGACAGCATTTATTAAAGAGCTTTTTCCAGTACCTGTTCTACCAAAGATGCCAACAATTTCCCGCTTCTCTGTCTCCAAATCGCTGATTTTTTTCCTGTTGAACCAAAGGTTAAATATGGGTTAAATTATACAGAATTCTAAATTTGTAAGATATTTACCTGTGAACAGTCAACTCAAGGATTGGAGAAGGCAGCTTCAGTGCTTTTTTCCTGCACGAACAGCTCTAATGACTACCTGCATGTGATGAATGTAACCAAGAAAAAAAGTAAAAGTAGCTAAGGAATGAAAGTATAAAGGCAAGACTTAAGTTCCTGCTCTCCAGTAAGCTCAGCTTTATACTTTAGTTCAGCTCACTCCATCCATTCATCCTTTTTCTTTCACTTATCCAGGGCTGGATCATCACAGCAACAGGCCACACCAGTAAATCCAGAGCTCCCTCACCCCAGCAACATTTTCCAGTTGCTCCACAGGGATCTTGGGCCATCCCAGACCAGATGGGACATAGAATCCCTCAAGCAGGTCCTGTTTCTGCCTTACGAGTCCCCTGACCAGTTGAACCTGCCCAGAAGACCCCTACAGGTATCCAGAGGGCAACCTCATCAGATGCCTGAACTATCTCAACCAACTTTTTTCCCAATCCACTTTGAAATCCATCTGGAAGTCTTGTCTCCTCATCCTGTCACTAAGACTGAGCAGATTTTCCCTCCTGAGGGATCAACTTGTTTAAAATCTTAAAGTCTTCCCTTCAATACCCAGTGCTCATGATCACAGGTAAGGGTTGAAACTAAGCCCCAATTTCCACATAGTCCATCCGCGAAGCATCCCTCAGCACTGCAGCTTTTCTCAGACCAATAGCATATGTCTTTACCTCCCAGAAGTGTATTTTTAGCACTAGGCAGTGGAGCGCAGCGATGATTGAAAACAAGATACTTCGATCACAGGAGAACCACAACATCACAAGGTTATTGAGATTGTGAGATAAAAGGAAGAGCAACATGTAAACAACAGGTTACATTGCCTGGCTAACATTAATTTGCTGACTGCAGCCAAATTACTTCTACTATTTCCACTGTATTTTGAATTTCAGAAGCTCTGAGTGCTTGTTTTCGGGATTCTGGAAGATCTGCTTTGTGGTAACTGACACTGGATGAAGGGGCCCTCATTAAAAACAGACTGGGTGTGTAGGTATGCCATGTTTCTTTATATTCTAAAATCTTTGGAGCAGTCTTTTCTTTTATTAAAAATAATAGTAAATAAAATGACTCAACTATTGCTTTTCTTCTTTCCCCCGTACACTTTCAGGTATTAGAGCAGTAACCTTCAGCTCTGCTTGTCATGTTTTCAATCTGAGCATAAACTTGTCAATGGATATTTTAATAACTCATAAGAATCTAATCTAGAATCTAATTTAAAGCCTTTAAAAAACACCCATCCATTTTCTATAACACTTATTCCTTTCAGGGTTGCAGGGGCCTGGAGACTATTCCAGCTGACTTTGGGCGAGAGGCAGGTTACACCCTGAACTGGTCGCCAGCTGATCTCAGGGTCACAAAGAGAGACGGACAACCATTCATGCTCACACTCATTCTTAAGGGCAATTTAGAGTCACTAATCAATCTAATAAGCATGTTCCCGGGGAGAACCTAAGCGTGTAAGGGGAGAAGACGCAAACTCCACAGAAAAAGGCCCCGACTGACCTGGGAATCAAACTAACAACCATCTTGCTGTGAGGCATGTACACTACCTGATGTGCCACCGTGCCATCTGCCCTTTCAAACAGTCACTTAAATTAAATTGCATCAGATGGTATGACATTGCCTTTCTTTAAAGGCAATGTCATACCATCTGGTTCTGGTTCTAGCGTATGGTGACTGTTGCTGTCCCACCAAAGAAAGCTTTAAGACAATCTTACTTTTTAACCCGTCTGTCTGGCAGTTGTCTCACATGTTTTTTCTTGACTTCTAGGACATTTTTTAATGTTTATCTTTCCTGATTTAAAGACAGAATCCATGTGATATACTCCTGTGCTGTATGGACATCTGTGAAAAATGCCACAGCCAAACCTCATTGAGGAAATCTGTGTTTTTGAATTTACCTGTGTCCCGCTTTGTATTATCACTGCCCTCCCACTGACTCTGCTCTCCTCTGAGTATTTTGGATAATCTGGGACAATTGACTTTAGTTATTTTTAATGATGTCTCACGTTGTTTTTCTATATACAACATGTATGACGTGACAGCTCTGCTAGCACCACTTCATGTTTTTAGCATTAGCCCTCGCTAGCCAGCCTGGAACTAACAACACCACAGCAACTCACACCCTGTCAACATGAAGTTGGTGTGCTGTGAACGCTGTTTAACTCTTACACACACCAAAAGAGAGGTCACCAACCTTAAAGAGAACATCCGCAGGCTTTCTGAGGCGCTCCAGCATAAGGACAGCATGCTAACCATCTACACTGATATGGCAGTGGCTGAGTCTAAGAGGATGCTGGCTCTACACTCTGACATCCAGGACACCTTGCTGTGGGAGCCCGTGTGCTCTTGACACTCCTGCTGCTCACCCCCAACCTGGGGGAGTCCTGGTAAGACATAGTGGTCTGAGAAACCAAAACTGTTTCCTTCACCCACTCTGCCCCCGTGGTGCATTCCTGAGCTCCACAAATTCCTTCTCGTCTTTCAGCTCATGCCAGCGAGTGAACGCCGGGCCAATGTTTATCCCTGTCCGGGCATTTAGCTTGTTACTCTCTCGCTTTCTTTTTTCCTCTCCTCCAATAAAACTTTTCTTTTCTTTGGGTTTTTTGCTGCTTCTGCCATGATAACAACTCTACATTTAGCTTTTTTCTTCTTCTTCTTGTTTGACGGCGGGTGGCATCCAACGTCAGAGGAGCATTACCCCCACCTACAATGCAGGAGTGTGAGCCAGAGGTCCCTTCTTCTACTTCTTCAGAGTAGACGCAGCGTGGCGTGTTACTGCCCTCCACTGGTCTTGTGTTTAGCTAGATCTTCTCATATACTCCAGTTTCATGCAGGAACTGCAGCACTGCTCTGGATAGCACTTGATGGTTTTCATTATGGCCAAATAAAGAAATAACAGAGAAAACCTCCACTCCTATCACTGACATTTTTGCAAACAGATGGCGTTTTTCTGTGTTATAACTGTTGCATTCTAGGAATACATGTTTGACTGTTTCTGGTTGCCCACATTGACATAACCCGGTGTCATGTTTTCCTATTATTATAAACTGATACTGATTTAATCCGCAATGTCCAAGCCTCAACCTGCTCAGCTTTACTGCATCTCTACGAGATTTTATAGTACAAGTGCATCTACTCTTTACATTCCACTGTGTGGTGATGTCTCCCCTTGTCCTCTCTCTCCCACCTTGCTTGCCACTCCTTTGTTAAACCCTCCTTAATCCTTTAAGCTCTATTCTTCCCAGGGGCGTATATATATCTGTTTCTTTACTTAGACTTTCCTTTGCTAAGAGGTCCACCTTTTCATTGCCCTCAACCCCAGCGTGCCCTGGAACCCAACAGAATGTTACCTTATGTTCTGAATCAATTCTGCTCATGATGTTTAGAATTTCCATTGCTAAGTCTGGTCGAGCTTTACTCTTACCAGCTCTTAAGGCCTCCAGTGCTGCTGCAGAGTCAGAGCATATGACGACTTCTTTTGGTTTTTCCCCCTCCACCCACTTTAGAGACCGAAGGATTGCCATCAACTCAGTGGTATAAACTGAAGTTATATCTGATACGCGGACACTTAGCTTCAGTTCTGGCTGTTCTATGTAAATCCCAAACCCTGCTCTCCGACTAATCGGGTCTCTGGATCCATCTGTAAATATTAATAGCTTATTCACCCTAGCTGCCCTCAGATACTCCTCCACCCACGTTTTTACCTCCCGCTTGTCTTTCCAGAGGTCCCTATTTCCATTAGGAAAATATGTGCATATTTACTTTAAACTAAAATCTGTTTATTAAATCTGTTTTAAAACTTCATTAACTGCTTTATATTCTCCTTTTCCCAAAGTTTAGCTTTCGCCTAGAGGGGTAAGTGACATATGCTGTAAAGCAGTCAAAGCA
This sequence comes from Cetoscarus ocellatus, assembly GCA_037902135.1. Classification (NCBI taxonomy): domain Eukaryota; kingdom Metazoa; phylum Chordata; class Actinopteri; order Labriformes; family Labridae; genus Cetoscarus; species Cetoscarus ocellatus. Next base: position 17,368 of record JBAMNC010000730.1, read on the forward strand.
GTAAAAATGTGTAGGTTTTTAGTGTCCAAGTGTTCCTACCATCCACCTCGAGGTTACATAGTGCCAGTGAAGGTGATACAGACCCCCCAGACCATGACACAGGTGTCATTCAACCTGTTGTAAGGTGATGTACCATCACAATGACTTTAGAAATGTTATATTAGGGTGGAAAAAACTACATAGTGTTGGTTTAAAAAGGAGCAAGGTGCAGAACTGAGCCACGTGTATGTAGGCACCTCTGCACACCTGTCAGAATGCATGTGTGAATTTCCACATGATGGAAATACACATATGCTGGTACACAAATGATCCAAACTGTTGCTCATTTTTTGACCAATCCACCCTATATTTGACCATTCAGTCATTAAGATTCACATCTCTAATGCCAGGCCCTGCCATGTAACCGGCTTACAGACAAAGCTATTTCAAAGACTTTCAAACATGCCACAGGATAAACTAATTGCACAAATAAGAGTCAATGGGGTCAGGTCATCCGGGAATCTATTTGTAAACCTTGCTTCTCAAATAAATACTAAGATATGAAACAATAATGTTTTCCTACCTTAGAAAGTCATTGAGCCTCGTTTCATGTAGTTTTTCTTTGACATTCAACATGATGTTTTTCATTTCAAACAGTATCTCTTGTTCTGTAGAGGTCCAAAGCAAAAAGAAAATAAATTAAGAAACTAAATAAATATTGGTTTGTGCCTTGAATTACAAAAGAAGAAAAAAAGGATGGAGACTGTGATGATCCCCTTCGGCCGTAAGCAAATATTTAATTACTGTTCACTAACAAAAAGGATTTCCTGTTTCATTATCTTGTTTTTTTCCAAACAATAAAGAAAACCACTCAAAATATTGTTTTTATCCATTAGGACAACAAGCTCCAACCACTACAGCCTTTAATTTGCTCACATGCTGCTAATTATGTACTCATTTGAGAACAGCACGTAAGCTAACCATGACTTACTGTACGTTAACTGATTAAAACAATGACTGACAAAGCAGCTCTCTGCTGCATCCACATTTACCAACCTCCTGTCCTAGCTGTTTCTGTTTTCCTTTGTGTTGCTTGTGTTGTTTTTGACAAAGAATAAATACAGATCGGGATTGCGGTGCTGGGGGATTTTCGTAACCTTCTTTTACTAGTCTTACTTAGCAGAGCTTGTTAGAGTGTTTTTCTTGGTAAAGATATGCTGAGCTAGAAATATCTGCATATTATTAATAATATCCACTTCTGTCATTCAAATGTAATGTCTCAGTGAATTGCAATTAACACCAGAGCAACACTTAAATTGGCTCACTGTGTTAGACATCTACTGACAAACTTCTTAAAGAGCTCATATTTTACCTTGACTTATGTTCAAACAAAATCAGTCAATAAATCTTTATCTGTATAGCATCAAAGCACAAAAAAATATAATCTCAAGATAATTTACAAAAGAGTTGGCCAATGCCATACATCTTTTATATATGTATACTTCCACTGCAAATATGCATTTTTTTTACTTTATGAGAGAGATTTCCATAGATAGAGAGGTAGGCAGAGAATTCTATATAGCAAAAACTTTGTGGATGCCCAGACCACGAATTTTTCCTGATCATATTTTTATCTTAAATATAAAGTTATTTGAGGATAACCCTGAGATGTAGAATCTTGTCACATTCTTTTAGATCACTGCTTAAGTATGCAAACAATCTCTAATGTTGAAATCACTCCAACTTTTCATTTACTTTACTCTTTAGGATAACAAAACATTAAAATAAAAGGATGTGATAAATCCTAACTTACTTAACAGTTCTTGTTTTAAGTGTAAGAATGGAAATAATCAAATAACTCCTCTAGTCCAAAAGTAAGAACAGACAAAGATTCTATAAATTAAGAAGAATAAAATCATAATTTTACCATTAAGTCAAAAGTAATTTGTCAGATAATTAAATAAATACCTTTGCTTGTGGTACGTAGTTTTTTACATGGTGATATTTCAGTCTTCCCATCAGGCTGCAGTCCCCTTTTTCCTGATGTTTGATTAATAAAAGATCAATAAAAACCAGAAAAAACATACAGGGGTGAGTGCTACATTGGGTCAAGACGTGTGAAAAATGGTGAGTTCGGGTGCTCTTCAAGGATCCAAGGACGACAGTACATTAGAAAAAACATAAAAGTCCAAGGCACTCCGATGAAGTTAAAATCCTTTATTGTGTTAGGGACATGTCAATGCGTTTCGACTCATCAGAGTCTTCATCAGGACATGATAAACAACACGAAACAGGTGTTTAAAATCCATGGAAGGTGTCATGTGATTGTGTCATGTGACACTGTCACATTAAGGTTTTGCTTTAAAAAAGGTTATCAAATATGTTTTATTATTAGCAAAACTTATTAGAAATTGTGTTCTGACTAATATTCTTCCAAAATAAAATTTCTAATTCATTTTTACAGGTATATTTACAGAAAATGCACATCAGGTCAAAGACATATTTGAGGCTTGGCTGCACAAAAGAACAGACTACATCAAACAGTGATAGACAATACAGATTATAAAAAGGGAGAAAAAAGTCTATTTCCTCATCTAAACCTGGAAAGGAAGTGGCTTTGAGAGTACAAATCCAAAATGTTTGAGTCTGTCACTTCCTCTCAAAGATCTAGGGATCACTTCAATTGCCATGATTTTCAGAGAATTTGGGTTATTATCAAAGCACTTACCAAAGCAAAGTCTTTGAATAGGCAACATTTATTACAAAAAAGACCTAGAGCAGAGCAGGGGCAACAAACCCCTACAATTTTCTTTTCAACACAATATAGTAATTTGTCTTATGAAATTAAAAGAATCATTAACAAAAACTGGGACATCTTATTAAGTGATACCTCACTTGCTCCTGTTTTCTCTGATCCTCTGGCCCTCTGCTTTGAAAGGCCCCTATGCTTAAGGACAACCTGGTTAGGACCCATCTGCCTGCCCCTACCACCACCTCATGGCTTACAAAACCTAAAGGTACCCTCAGATGTGGGAACTGTAATCATTTCCATAACATAAAAAGAGACAATAAATTTGTGAACATTTTCAATAACTTACTACTGTCGGAACTTTGCAAACTGCAATACAACTCTTGAAGTGTACAGACTTGAATGTGAATGTGGTTGTTTTTATATTGGTCGAACAAAAAGAAAAATGTGTGAAAGACTGGCAGAACACAAGTATGCCATAAAAACTCTCAACCCAAATTACCCAATAGCACAACATTACAGCTCAGCAGGACATACCAACCCAAATTCTCTCAAAATCATGGCAATTGAAGTGATCCCTAGATCTTTGAGAGGAGGTGACAGACTCAAACGCCTTTTACAACGTGAAGCATTTTGGATTTATACTCTCAAAGCCACTTCCTTTCCAGGTTTAAATGAGGAAATAGACTTTTCTCCCTTTTTATAATCTGTATTGTCTATCACTGTTTGATGTAGTCTGTTCTTTTGTGCAGCCAAGCCTCAAATATGTCTTTGACCTGATGTGCATTTTCTGTAAATATACCTGTAAAAATGAATTAGAAATTTTATTTTGGAAGAATATTAGTCAGAACACAATTTCTAATAAGTTTTGCTAATAATAAAACATATTTGATAACCTTTTTTAAAGCAAAACCTTAATGTGACAGTGTCACATGACACAATCACATGACACCTTCCATGGATTTTAAACACCTGTTTCGTGTTGTTTATCATGTCCTGATGAAGACTCTGATGAGTCGAAACGCATTGACATGTCCCTAACACAATAAAGGATTTTAACTTCATCGGAGTGCCTTGGACTTTTATGTTTTATCAATAAAAATCATTTGCCTCTTGATGTGCTATAACGTTATTTTGATGTCAAGACTAAGTATTTTTTTACAAAAACAAAGATCAATAGCAAAACCAATAATGAAGATACAACAGGCCTTACCCTTTTCCATCTTTTAACTGCACGGGGAACCTGAGGATGAAAACATACTTTCAAATCATATTCACATTTTTTTTTTTTTTTTGCTTCAGCATTTGTATCACAGGTGTCAGCCAATCAGTGATGTGTCATAGCGTATCACAAACAAGTTGGACACAAATGCATGACACCAGAAACCAGCTTCAAAAATGCAAAAAGGTTTAATTAAAACAGGCAGGGGTCAGTACACAGGTAGGCAGTCAGAGTGAGGCAACAGTGTTGAAAAACATGAGGCAAATGGCAGGAACAAAGAGCAGGCAGGAGTCAGTACACAAAAGAATCAGATCAGTCAGCAAAGTCCAAGAATCGTGAAGCAACAAAACAAGGTCAATAAACAGGCAAGGGTGATACAGAGCAAGACAAAACTTTGAGAGCCAAGACTGTGATGTATGACGAACGGGCAATAAGACAGTGAGAGACATGAAGTTAAATACAAGAGGTAATGAGGGGTGATGGGAAACAGTTGGGGAGAAACACTCAGCATGCAGGTGTGACAAAATGGGGACAGGGCAGACAGGAACAGACCTACAACAAAGACATAGGTTAGTGACTTCAAAATAACACAGGAAGAACAAGAGACCTGAATGTGCAAAGATAAAATAAAAACTTGACCCACATGACATGATGAGAATAAAAACCCTGGAAGTGGTGTCAATGAAGCTGGCAGGCTGTATCTGGTGTAATCCCTAAACTCTGTCTACAATAATGAGATGGAGTCGGAAAATTCTTCAGGCAAATATAAACAATGTTAAAAGTATTATAAAAGTGGAGGAGATAAAAACTCGAGTCTCAAGTGATCCATTAAATGATTGATTAAAGGTTAATTTGATGTGACCTGATGAAAACAGAAACATGTTTTATTATTCTGATTGTCAGTCGAGTATCATTTATCATTCAGACCAAAAAATATTCATTCGTGTAAAGGGGAAGGGTTAATGCTTTATAGAGTGATGGTAAATCATTAAGTTATCAGTGACATGTGAATTCTGTTATGCCGCAGTCATTATTACCTCCACCAAGGGGTTATGTTTTTGTTGGCATTTGTCTGTCTGGTTGTCTGTAAGCAAGATAACTCAAAAAGTTATGAACGGACCTTCATGATATTTCAACCCCTGCCTGTTTCACACTAATCTGACATACCAGACGGATCGTTCCACACATTCACTGGTCCATCTGGGCCACAGCCAATAGAAAGTGTTTGGGAATTGGCAGAATCCTTCAGTTGAATATCCAGCAGGTGACTGGATGATCGTTTCGTCAATCACATTTATTATGGGCCAATCAGTTAATGCAGTAGGCAGGCGCCACTGTCCCAGTGTAAAATAAAAAAAACATGAGAAACTACAAAAGCACTCAGAGAGTGCATACCTCCACCAAGCAGCTCAGTTCCACCCATAAATTGTGATTTCCACCCTACATTACAGTCCTAAACTTATTTTATAAGCACATTGTGGAATGGAAAATGTCAGTCTGCAAGAAGTATGGTTATTGTTGATATGATGATATAAATATCATCCAATAGAGTGATCTAGTTAGTAGTGGGTCTTGTAACTTGCTGACTGAACCAATTTGCTGCTGCTTGTACAGATGTTGGTGTTGTGTGTGCTGTGGCACTTCCAGTGGGCGATGTCACCAGCCTGTCGGTCAGAGCAAAACCAAGGCACTTCGATGTGCGGCACGTTCGCTCTATGCGGAATTTGGGGGTTAGGTTTTTACACTCACACACACACAGACTTCTGCTACGTGAATGGACTCACAGTATTGTTACTTGTAGCTGTGGGTTGTAGAGGACTGGGATGTTTATCACAATTTCATGAGAGTCTGCTGCCTTAACGTCTGTGTAGATTCTCATTCATCCAGGTCATGGCCATCTTGAAGATTCAAAAACAAGGCAACTGGACTGTGTTGAGTTTGTTGGGAAGACGTTTCACTTCTCATCCAAGAAGCTTCTTCAGTTCAATGGCTGGTGATGGAAGCAGATATTTATCTTGCTAGAGGAAAAACAACAACAAAGGAAGGGAGGAGTTGGAGAACGACCCATAGAAACTTATCCCAGGGTGATGTAACCCCTGAGAGTCGTTACCCTGAATGGGTCGTTAACTCCCCCTGTCATGTGAGGTGTTATGGTCACATGTGCCCAGGTGTGAATGTTTGGAGAACTTCCTGGGGAGAGAGCTTAGCACTGCAATAAATGTGGGTGAGAGGTTGTGTCTGAGTCCACCACCTCTGTTAAGAGAAGGTTTCTCCAGTCAGGTGAAGATGGCTTCTTTAAGCCATCTTCTCCAAACATTCACACCTGGGCACATGTGACCACAACACCTCACATGACAGGGGGAGTTAATGACCCATTCAGGGTAACGACTCTCAGGGGTTACATCACCCTGTGGAGTTTCTATGAGTCTTTCTCCAACTCCTCCCTTCCTTTGTTGTTGTTTTTTCCTCTAGTAAGATAAATATCTGCTTCCATCACCAGTCATTTGGAACTGAAGACGCTTCTTGGATGAGAAGTGAAACGTCTTCCCAACAAACTCAACACAGTCCAGTGGCCTTGTTTTTGAATCTTCAAGTCTGGTGCCCTAATTTATCCTAGAAAGCAAGGCTCCAGGAACAGCGCAAGGCTTTCTTCATTGGCAAATTCTTCCTTCTTTCTGCTGTGTCTGTGAGTAGGACTGCATGCACAGGCTTAGTGCTGATTGGCTGTTTGGCGTTCCATGCCTCTGTGTTTAACTAGAGCGTGTAACCAATTGGATGGTGCTGTGGGTGGAGGCTTGAAAACTAGACATCAGTTTGCAAATAAACTACAATTCCCATAATGCCGTAAATAAATGGGATTTTCTGTTATAAACTTTTCTTTTTTTTTCCTTTTATTTTTTTACGTCAACCTGGATCAGACCAGCACCAAAATGTATTGGCTTCTTCCTTGGACCAACCACACCTCTGGTAAAATTTTCATGTAAATCCATCCAGTACTTTTTGCGTAATCTTGTGAACACACAAACAGACAGACCCTGGTGAAAACTTAACCTCCTTGGTGGAGGTCATTACATACAAAGTCTGACAAAACAGGTCAGAAGTGGAGCAAAAATATCCTTTTGATTGAGAAGTGCTTCCATTGGTGTTGTTTGTTCTTCATTTAATAAAGAAAAACATTCAGATCTGATAATACTGCTCCTGAAGCTGTTAGCATCTCTGCTAATCTCTGTAAAAGCAGCCACTTCCTGCTGTCATCTCTCTTGCAGCTTCCACCTCTTCCTGCTCTAAAAGACGCTGTAGATTGAAGCTTGGCAAGATGGATCTATCTGGTTACAGACAATGAATATGAAAGGTCCAGCTTCTGTGAAAGATAAGTTTCACACTGGATTTGTTTAACTTGCATAATGGCAGCAGTGGGTGCATGTTTTCATTTCAGCAAACATGTTGTCAAGTCAGAGCTTTCATACTTTTTAGCTATGCCTATTGTGAGGATTTTTTTTTGGAAAAAGTTTTATTTAGTGTAAGTGGGTAAAACAAAGTCAAGCTATCTTACATCTGTTTGTAGACAACATTTGACCCTTTGAAAACAGGTGGTGGGGTAATTAATAAATGGGGCAGATTTGTTTGTGTTTTACAGTTTCCTGAGGTATTTGCTCTCTGAACAGATGCTTATCTTATAGTGTTTTATTGTGTTACACGGTTGTGTGGTGACCCTTCAAAAGGTGCCTTCTGTATTGAAGTTGTGTGTTTTTTTTTTTTCAGCAGAGGACACCTCTCCAGGTCTCCTCTCCATGCTGCATGTGTAGATAAAGGAATTTTGTTCCATAACACTGTGTTGTTTTTTCTCCTGAGAACTAGCAATTCTCCATTTTTAGGATGATATTTCACTCACACTTTTAAGGTGCATCTTTTGTTACTTTGGCTTATATCATTTACAGGGTGTTATATTTTTACTTTAGCTTAAATTATTGACAGAGTGTTATATTTTTATATGAGCATTTAACAATTTACAGAACATAATTTGTTTCTTTGACATTCATCATTTAGAACAGTGGTTGCCAACCTCTTTTGTCTTGTGTGCCCCCTGAGTCTTTCAGTTATACCATGAGTACCCCCTCACTCACACGTGTTGATGATTCTTCAAAAGTCAAACGTAATCAACCTGGATTATATGGATTCACTTCTACGTCTGCGGATCCACTGCAGCCTCAGTGCTTCTTTTGCAGTGAAGTCCTGGCAAATAACTCAATGAAGGCAGCCCATTTACAGCAACACCAGAGCACCAAACACGTGGGAAGTGTCTGTAAAAGACAATTACCTGTGCCAAAGGTTATAGTCCTCCAAGGGAAACTAGTAGTAGCACACAATTACCATTTTATTGACAGGCTTATCTTGGTACTTCCAAGTTGGAAATAAATTATTAAATGTTTCCACGTACCCCCTGCAATGTTCTCATGTACCCCTACCCTGGGTTGGAAATCACTGATTTAGAGAATGTAGGTTTTGTTGCTTTGGCTCTTTTACAGGGTCAGATTTTTGTCACGTTGGCATTGACCATTTACAAAATGTGATTTTTGATACTTTGGCATTTGTTTGCAATCAATTCTACATTCATCATTGCATTTTTGAATCTAAAAGCATTTTTTATCACTTTATTTTTATTAAATCACATGAATTTTCTATCACCTCTGCTTCCACCATTCCATGTTGGTCCCTTCACCCGTCAAACCACACACACACTACCTCTGTTATCAAATAAACAGAGTAAACACAGCGTTACCTGAGCAGCCTCAGTTGGTTCTCAATGTGTTGACAAAGCAAAGACCTGTAAAGATTTAAAAATGAACTGATATTGATATGTAAGGATGTTATGTGGTCTTCTTCAGGGTCATCAAGAAACACATTTCAAACATCACTTACATGGAGAAGGTATGGAACTGGAAAAAATCAATAACAACAAGTACATAGTCTTAACCAGTCATAAGCATCCACATGTGGATCAAAACCAGCCCTGTTGGGACATTTTAATGGAAAAAAACAACCCATTTCATCGTTTTTATCCTCTTGCAGGAGAAGCCATAAAACAGAGTAAAAGAGGTGGTTATATTGATCTCATCAGGAAAAAGAGAAGCATTTTGTCTTTTTTATTTTTTTAAAAGCTAATTTCCAGGAGGAATAACGGAGGATTTTTAAATATATTTGTTAAGTAGTTCATTTTCCAATCTTGTTTTTAATGTTTTTGAAGTGTTTTTAGACCATAATTTCTTTAAAGTGATCGTTATTTTATAAAAAAAAATTATATTTGCTTATATAGGACCTTTGCATTACCCTTCCTTATTCCCTGTGGCTGTCTTTAGCAGGGTCTTCAGTTATAATTAAACTGGAACTGATTCTAGAAAACGTCCCTTGAAAAAAGGTTCAGAGTGTCATGATGTCCAGTTTATAGTATGGCTCGTTTAAATTTATAACACTGAATGGTAGCTTTACATTTACATACATATATGTGTGTGTGTATATATATATATATATGTGTGTGTGTGTGTGTGTATATATATATATATATATATATATATATATATATATATATATATATATATAACACACATATATATAACCGACTAGCTAGACAGACTACTCAAGTTAGTATCAGCATCCACAAGCATCCAGCATTGAATCATCACCCACTGTTGGACTGTGAAGAACACATAGAAATAAAAATAAATAAATCCTAGGGGGTCTGGGGGTCTTCCCTCCAAAAATTTCAATTACTGAGTTGCCATTTCCTGTATTCCAGTGCACGCTTTAGTGTCTCTGTCAGCTCTCACAGCAGTGAATCCCAGCAGGTCCACATTAGCGTCTGGTACAAGGGTGGTATATAGCCTTTAGCCTTACAGCCCCTGGGCCTCCTCCTCACTACAGCCAGAATGGGGTGTCGTATCCCGGCTTGTCCCTCTGTTTTCAGAGCCAGTAGTTCCTCTTTTTAACAGGTGTTTAGACCATCTCTTAGTAGCAACGGATGAGAAAATGTCTCCTGGTCGCATTGGAACTGCCTCCCGGTAGCCGTTTTCTGTTCAAAAATATCTATGGGATATGTCCATCCATCTTCTTCTGCTTATCTGTGGTCGGATCGCAGGGGCAGCAGCCTAAGCAGGGAAGCCCAGACTTCTGTCTCCCTGGCCATTTCGTCTAGCTGTTCTTGGGGGATCCCGAGGCATTCCCAGGCCAGCTGAGAGACATAGTGTGCGTGTTCTGGGTCTTCTCTGAGATCTCCTCCTGGTGGGACGTGACCTGAACTCCTCACCAGGGAGGCATTTGGGGGCCATCCTAATTAGATGCCAGCTCATCTGGCTCCTCTCGGCAGCTCTACTCCGAGCCCCTCCCGGATGACCAAGCTTCTTACCCTATCTCTAAGGGAGAGCCTGGACACCCTGCGAAGGAAACTCATTTTGGCTTCTTGCACCTGTGGTCTTGTTCTTTCGGTCACTACCCACAACTTGTGACCATGGGGGGGTAGGAACAAAGATCAAGTGGTAAATTGAGAGCTGTGCTTTTCGGCTCATCACGATGGACCTTTGCAGAGTCTGGATCACTGCCGACACTCCACCTATCCGCCTGTCGATCTCCCTCTCCATCCCTACCCTCTTGTGAATAAGACCTTGTAATACTTGAACTCCTCCACTTGGGGCAGAACCTCATCCCCGACCTGGACAGGGCACTCCACCCTTTTAGGTTGAGGAGCATGGACTCAAATTTGGAGGTGTTGATTCTTATCCCAGCCGCTTCACACTCGGCTGCGAACTGATCCAGCGAGAGTTGCAGGTCACAGTCTGATGAAGCCAATAGGACCACATCATCTGCAAAAAACAGCGACCTGATCCTGAGGTCGCAAATTCAGACTCCTTCAACACCCTCACTGCGCCTAAAAATTCTGTCCATAAAAGTTATGAACAGAATCGGTGACAGAGCCCTGGTGGAGTCCAACCATCACTGGAAACGAGTTTGACTTACTGAAGCAATGCAGACCAAGCTCTGGCATCAGTAGTACAGGGAACCAACGGCCCATGTCAGGGAGTGGGGTACCCCATACTCCTGGAGCACCCCCCACAGGACTCCATGAGCAAGGGACACAGTAGAATGCCTTCTCCAAGTCCACAAAACACATGTAGACTGGTTGGGCAAACTCCTATGCACCCTAAAGGATCCTACGGAGCATATAGAGCTGTTCCACAGTTCCACAACCAGGATAGAAACTACAGTGCTTCTTCTGAATCTGAGGTTCGACTATCCGGCGTATCCTCCTCTCCAGTACCCCTGAATAGACCTTAACAGGGAGGCTGAGGAGTGTGAACCCCCTATAGTTGGAGCACACCCTCTGGTCCCCCTTCTTGAAAAGAGGGACCACCACCCCAGTCTGCCAATCCAGGGGCACTGCCCCTGATGTTCACGTGATGTTGCAGAGTTGTGTCAGCTATGACAGCCCTACAACATCCAGGGCCTTGAGGAAATTTGGGCGGATCTCATCCATCCCTGGGGCCCTGCCACCGAGGAGCTTTTTGACCACCTCGGCAACCTCAGCCCCAGAGATAGGAGAGCCCACCACGTAGTCCCCCAGCCCTGCTTCCTCACTGGAAGATATGCTGGTGGGATTGAGGAGGTCTTCAAAGTATTCCTTCCACCAGGCCTCAACGTCCCAAGTCGAGGTCAGCGGCGCACCATCCCCATCATAGACAGTGTTGACAGCGTACTGCTTTCCCCTCCTGAGAGGCCGGATGGTGGTCCAGAATCTCTTTGAAGCTGTCCGGAAGTCGTTCTCCATGGCATCACCAAGCTCCTCCCATGCCCGGGTTTTTGCCTTGGCGACAACCGAAGCTGCATTCCGGTTGGCCTGCTGGTATTTGTCAGCGGCCTCCAGAGTCCCACTGGCCAGGTATGACTCCTTCTTCAGCTTGACGGCATCCCTCTCCTCCGGTGTCCACCAGTTTGGGTGTTGCCGCCATGACAGGCACTGACCACCTTACTGCCACAGCTCCAATTGGCCGCCTTAACAATAAAGGCACAGAACAAGGCCCACTCAGACTCAATATCCTCCACCTTCTCTGGGACATAGTCGAAGCTCTCCCGAAGGTGGGAGTTGAAGCTTCTTCTGACTGGAGACTCTGGCAGACATCCCAGCAGACTTGCACTACACGTTTGGGTCTACCAGGTCTGGCCAGCATTCTCCTCCACCATTGAAACCAAGCCACCACTAGGTGGTGATCAGTTGACAGCTCCGCCCCTCTCTTCACCTGAGTGTCCAAGACATGCAACTGCAAGTTCGATGACACGACCACAAAGTTGATCATCGAACTGTGGCCTAGGGTGTCCTGGTGCCAAGTGCACATTTGGACACCCTTATGCTTGAACATGGTGTTTGTTATGGACAATCTGTGATGAGCACAGAAGTCCAGTAACAAAGCACCATTCGGGTCCAGATCGGGGAGCCCGTTCCTCCCAATCACTCTCCTCCAGGTCTCACTGTTGTTGCTGATATGAGCATTGAAGTCTCCTGGCAAAACGATGGAATCCCCAGAAGGGTACTCTTAAACACCCCCTCTAAGGAGTCCAAAGAGGGTGGATACTCTGAACTGCTGTTTGGTGCATAAGCACAAATGACGGTCAGGTTCTGTCCCCCCATCCTAAGGTGGAGGGTGGCTACCCTCTCGTCCACCAGGGTAAATCCCAAAGTATAGGCACAGAGTCTTGGAGTAACAAGTACTGGGACGCCCGTCCGGCGCCTCTCACCATTGGCAACTCCAGGGTAGAAGAGAGTCCAACCCTTCTCGAGAGGACTGTTCCAGAGTCCAAGCTATGTGTCGAGGTGAGTCCGACTATTTCTAGTCGTAACCTCTCAACCTTGTGCAGCAGCTCAGGCTCCTTCCAGCTCTAGGGACGTGGAACGTCCCTAGAGCTGGCTTCTGCTCTTCGGACCGCCAAGGTCCCTGCCTTCAGCCGCCACCCAGCTCACAAAGCACCCATGGGATATTTATATTGAAAAAAAAAAGTCTTCATAAGAAGAGCACAACGGTTTGAAAGATGGAAAAAAGCTAAACTGAGTAAAAAATATTTTAAATCGGAAGAAATATCTAAAAAAAGAGCTAAAAACGGCAGAGCTACTAGATAGGCAGCCATTTGTTTACAGCGCCATGGCAACATTGATACAGATAGTATTAATATATACACATAGTATATTATATATACATAGTCATTAGTTTCGCAAAAATAAATATTTTAAAACAATAGCAAATCACAGTGAAAGCTGAACAGCTGCTTTTCTTAGGATTATTATCTTTAATACATATTTTGTTCTCCCACTGTGTCACTGATACTTCCAGAGGTGGGACCAAGGCACTGTTTTGTAAGTCTCAAGAAATTCATCCGTCCTTAGTCTCAAGTTCCAAGTCAGGTCGAGTCTGGAGACAGGAAAGTTGAGTCAAGTCCAAAGTCTTCGGCTTTAGAATTTCAAGACAGATCAAGTCATTTGCATTGTTCACTCAATGAAATGCCATTGAAATGATACAATATCATTCAATTCTTTTTATGTATTTTTTCATTGATATAAAAACCAATCTGACTCAATCACACAAAGGGATCGCTGGTATTTCACTCAGAATACTGTGCATTCTCACTTTACAGTTTCACAGGGTCATCAACTTCATTTGTTAAAAGGCCAGGTTTTTCCCTAACAAACACTATTGAGGCCAGGCTAAAATATTAAACACAACAACATAACATTTTTGGTCCAGTTGGTATATATTTAGTCTAAAATATTGTATTATTTTTCACAATTGTACATATTTTTTAGCCTACAAAAATGAGATCATTCCTGATCTGCCCAACTGCTGCCAGAGAGCATTATGGGTCACAGGGACAATTGAGATATCTTGGCTGCTTTTCTCTGGACTGTCTTGTTGTCCATCACTGTGTTTCCCAATAGTTTCAGGGGTTGCATTTACAGCTGTAGGGAATCAAAGAAAAAAAGTTGTTTTCTAGATATCTCAAGTCAAAAGTTTATCAAAGGGAAACTCCATTTTTATCCTCAGATGACGGGATATGTTGAGATCCTGAGAGAACAACTAATATCTACTTGTTACAGCACAGCAGAGTAAAATAAAATGTATGGATGTTTGTCCTCTTAGAGCCTCTGTATACTGAAGACATTTTTGCCACATTTTTAACTGATTTGTACACAGTCCACTGAAAACTGAAAAGCTTGTGATTGGTAGATCATTCGGTTCGTTACACTCATCACAGACCAATCTACATCAAGCAACGCTCATACGTATAGCGTAGCGTACATAGTGGCTACACGTAGTGGCTAACGGCTAACAACAGTTAACGGCTGTTAGCCGCTACGGCTACTTCCTTTCATTTCCCTGAGGATCGAACTCACGATTCCCTTGGCAAGAGGCAGTGACAGTGCTGCTGAGCCACAATGAACACGGCTAACAATGGCTAACAACAGTTAACGGCTGTTAGCCCTAGCGACTAGCTGTTAGCTGCTAGGGCTTAATACGCAGTCACACACGCTAAACATGCAGTCACTTCCTGTTGTCGTCACGTCCGCAGCTCCCAGCTCCCGCCTCTCTTCCCTGATTGGGCCGATCGCATTCAGCCCTAATGAAGTCGTTGGACAATGGAGGCTGGCTAGACGGATATGCAGGATTTCAGAATCAGGCAGGTCCGTCTGCTCTGCAAAGCTACAAAGACATAACTGACAGACAACAATGACAACAGCCACAGTTCAATTGAGTAGCTATATCAGGCCTGTAGTCCATGGAGTGGATGGTGGCTGCATCACTTTGGATGTGACGAGAATGAAAGTCTTTTTTTTCCACGTTTTACTTCCTTTTTCTGTTTAATTGAAAGCGTTAATTAAATCAGTGAATGTTTCTTCATGTTATTCGCTGTTTAACTGAAGGCAATGTTTATTTGGTTGAATGTTTTACTTGAGAGGGAGTGGATGGCTTGTGCAGCGAGCCACCTTAAATGGTCAGCCGTGACGGGCCTCATTTATAAAGCTTGCTTAAGCACAAAAGAGGTCGTATGCCACTTGTTAGCAATGTTTGGGATTTCTAAATAACAAACTTGACGTGATAATGTGTGCAACTCCATGGCAGCTCTAACCCTGCTATACGCACAAAATCTGGAAAAACGGGAAACTGCAACCCCAACAGTAGAAGGATGAAATTAAAGACAGCTGTGAATTACACATTTCACAACACATATCATAAATGAAGGATATATTTGCAAAAACAAAGATGGAAAATTTATATTGATGCCCCAGGGAGTGCAGGAATGCTTGCACATGCATGCACACACCCATACACGTAGCCTATATTATTGAATCAATAAATTTCTGTCATTGTGATTCAAACCTAACATGTTTTTATGAAATCCATTCACATAAACAGTAGGGCGGACAGTGCCAGTGTTCCCAAAATGTGTCATACATATAAAGTTCTATATTAATACTAATTGTAATTAAAACGACATAATCCTTGCACAAAACTGCCAATCAATTAGGAGACAACAACCTGTAGCTGTTCAGAAAATGAAGTTATGGTTGGATATAAAAAGGCACACACTCACAGTGTATACAGACGCACATTGGCTTATCTGGCACTGCTGGAAGGCGTGGCACATGGGAGACTCCGGCACATTTGGTGCATCCATGTCCCCCTCCGCCTCCATCACTCAGGAGGGATTCCCCGATGATCCCCGTCAGCTTTACGTCTCTTGGGGGCGCTCCAGTGTGCCCTTTCCAGACACCCTTGTAAGGACAGCGGTTTGCTTTTTTGCCTCCACTTTTATGTCAGATCATTTTTTCCCTACTTCAGCCACAGTCCAACCCTCTGAGGTAACGATAAAGGCTGAAAATAGTGTGTGTCAAAAAAATAATCTGATTTATAAAACCATACATGCGCACACCTGCAAGCACTCTTCCCTTTATAAAACCCTGTCCACTTGGAAGGTTGGGTATTCACCTCACATCCCGCCCTCTACACACCCGCATTATAAACATGACCAGAAGACCAAAATAGAGTTAAGTAATCGAGGATACAGCAATTTGGGAGAGAATTGATTGATTTTACATAGATGTTAGACTTAAGAAATAAAACTTGATTTAAGTAAACACTGATAGTAAAATAAAACAAATTACTAAATTTTATATATTTTTTGGTGACGTGAATTATGTATAAGATTGTAATGGCTTACTTTATATCTATATGGAAATTGTATCAAATGTAACCTTTTATACACTCAATTGTAAGTGGTGTGTAATAATATAAGCTACTGCAACTTCATTATCAGATACATTATGTCTGCAATACAAACTAACAACAAAATCAAAACCATGATTTCTAATGTAAAAAGGTTGATGCATTTTAAATATAGCTTCACATATTCCTCAGTGTATCGACTTACCAAGTTTATATCATCTTTAGAGGGTCCACCCAACAAAAATGACCTCTTTGGAAATGGACCATGAGTGAGCCAAGAAGAGGAGTGCACCCCAGAGTGAGGGAGAACATCCTGTATTTTAGGAGTGACACCCCCCCAATATCCCAAGAACGATCTGACAAGTTAAACCTAAATTTCATCATTCAAGGACTGCATCCCCTTCACACTGTGGAGAGACCAGAGTACAGGGATCTGTTCAGAGAAGTATTACCCTCCAGGTATTTGGTATCAAGAAAAACATTGGGAAGGATGCTTGATGAGCATTAATCAGTGAAAACCACTTTGTCTAAGATTTTGTCCAAACAGAAACATGTATGTACCACAACAGATGCATGGTCATCAAATAACAGAAGCTTCTTGGGGGTGACCATCCACTGGATAGACCAAGAGACCTTGAACATCTGCTCTGTGGCATTAGCCTGTCACAGAATCATAGGGCGCCACACCTATGATGTTTTGGTTGAGATGCTGGAGGATGTTCACCGAGATTTCAACATTAAAGACAAGGTAACTCTTACAACCACAGATAATGGATCAAATTTTCTGAAGGCTTTCAGTATTTTTTTCTGAAGTTCAATGAACCATTCAAGACAGAGAAGAAGAAGAGGAGGAAGAAGAGGAGGAGGGCCAGACTGTCTTCATAAATGTCATAGACATCCTGAATGAAACAGGAGAAGGCTACAATCTTACACCTCATCAGCGATGTGCCTGCCACACCCTCAACCTGATTGCCACAAGAGACATTGAAGGTGCTTTGACCCAGTCAGAGCCCTATAAAAAAAATATAAAGGTCAGCATTAGGCAAATGCCAGGCATTGTGGAACAAGCAACAGAGGAGCACACAAGCTTCAGATGTCATCAATGACAAGTTAGGGTGCCAGCTGGTGGTTCCCATTCCAACAAGGTGGAACTCCACTTTTCTCACCATGGAGCGCTTGAAAACCTGTATCTTGACTAAAGAACAAGAGCTCCAAGAAACCTGTGAGAAGCTTCAGGTGATGCGCTTCAAAGTGACAGAACTCACCTTTATAAAGGAGTATGTGCAGGTAAATATGATACCAGTATTATTAAATTGATTGTAATTCAGGTGTTTCATTTCATGAATCTGTCTGAAAACAGACATCAACAAATATCTCAGTGGACTTAGGTTTGTAGTGATTTTTCCCCCATGTTATTAACTGGATTCTACTTTGTCAAACTATGAATAACATATTCATTTTGTATTATCATTTTTACCTTTGAGTAATTTTTATTGTTTGCCTCTTTTTTATTGTTTTATCTGCCTCTTGTTTTATCTTGTTCTTGTTTTATTGTGCATCTTTTAGGTTATGGCCCTCCTGGCCAAGGCCCTTGACATACTCCAGTCCAACAGAATGGCCTATACAGGAGTGTTGGTGCCAACGATCTCCATTCTCCTTGAGAAAATGTATCAGATGACACATGAGACCAATCTACATCACTGTAACCCACTGGCAGATGCCATCATCAGTGGGCTGAAACAGAGGTTTGGGTACATCTTTGGAGATGCAAGGTTGCTCATAGCCTCTGCATCTCATCCTGTGTTCAGACTGACCTACATCCCCAGTGAAAAAAAGTCTGAAGTTGTGTCAAACCTGAAAAAAGAAGTGAAGCTTCTTCAGACTCAATCTCCAGATGATCACATGCAGACAGATTGCCAAATTCCAACTGATGACAGTGATGAAGTAGCTGGATACTTCCCATCGCTGAGAACAACAGCAGTTCTGGATGAAGTGGACAGCTACTTGCAGTCAACCGAAACCAACCTTGTGAATGCATTCCAACATTTGCCAATGATGAAGGAAATCTTTCTCAAGTACAACACAGGATTCCCGGCTAGTGCAGCTTGTGAAAGACTCTTTAGTGTGGGAAAAGACATTTTCAGACCAAAGAGAAACCGCTTGTCTGATGTAAATTTTGAAAAGCTGTTATTGTGTCACGTGAACAAACACCTCATGTGAGGAAGATTGGGGTCAAGCCTGGGCACCTCATCCACTTGTGAGGAAAGAACTTTGACAGTTGCAGAAATATCTTTCCATTTATAGAGACTCATCTCTTTTACACACATTCAAGGGCATTGGACTTTTATTAGTTGCAATATTTCTGTTTGAAGTAATATTCCCGTTATTGACCTTGTAGTGGTTTGAGTCAAGCGTTTGAGTTTGGTGATAACTTTTATGTTGTCCTGCAAATTTGCAGATTATACATACAGTTGAAAAGAGAAAGTGTAAAGACACTTGTTTGCATGGTTTAGTTGCCACATGGGTTTGGAGCACTGAGAGCAAAAATGATGGTTTAATAATAAACAAGTCAGCATTTTCTTGTCTCCATTTTACTGACAGTTTCATTAGTCCCTGACATTTATTGGTAATTAAGTCGGTTCAGTGTGGAGAAAAAAAAGTAACTTGAACGTATTAAGCTACTTTGGCCATATTGCTGTAGCTTAGTTTGCTACATTTCAGTAGGTCATAGCTTCAGTGTAGTGAAGCTTGATTTAACACAGAGTAGCTGGTAGCTTAGCTTATTACATTTTCCAAGTAGCTTGCCCAACATTGTCAATCAGTGCTATCCACCAAAGATGGAAGTATGATATATGAACATTGCATACAGTAGTAGGCCTAATGCCTAACTACAGGAACATGTCTTTAACACTGCAGACTTGGGTGTTTATGAGTACGTGGGTCTGTAAGTCTGATATGTTATGACATTAAATGTACACATGAATCTAACTTCAGTTCACCACCTCACTATCTGTGCTGTCAGTTTCCCCCATCTACAAAATGTTTGTGTGCCAGGACCAAATTGACGTACCAGTGCGCACATTCTCCCGCCAAGTTTATTTTTTAATAAATAACAACCTTTACGTGGGAAGTGCCATACGCAACTTTCAAGCCCTGTTTTGTGCGTAAGCAAGCTTTATCAACAAAGCCCCTGGGCATGAATTTAATACACACAGTTAAACATCAAGAACTTTTGAGTCATTACGCCACTGTAGAAGTGAACTCATGAGTCATCGGCATTCAATTTTAAGTCCACCAGTCTGACTACAGTCTTACTCACGACACTTGAGTCCACACCTCTGGATACTCAAATGTCCTTTCTCTGTCCTCTCCCACATCCTCCTCTTTCCCTCACACTGGCTCCCCTGACTGAGGGGCTAAGGTCATGTTGTGACGATACCTGTATTTACATTACCTACCATACCTCCTCTCTTTAAGTGCTGTTTGCGAGGCGTATTTGATAACATTTGGCTAAAGAGAGGCGGGCCTGATCATACTACACTGTATTAGAGGAAGTCTTTGAGCGGGAAAACCATCCTAGCAGAGAGTTTCTAAACTACAACAGTGACAATGAATGCAAGAATTAAAATGACTTGGAAATGTAATTGAAGTTGAGGCTTTTTTACATCTTTATGTCAAGTATTAAAAAACAAAAAGGCTATGATCCAAACAGTTAGGACATCTATAACAGCTCATTTTATCTAAACTAACAACTCTGTAACCTTTGACGTTTCTTTAGAAAAGACTGAAATGGCCAGACTGACTTAAAAATGGACATTTTTTATAGCAGAGCTACTTTTAATGGAACGCATACATTTAAAATAATCTGTTCAAATGTAAAGATATCATTTTGTTCATCAACAAAAACTTTGTAGTAGCTCTAT
>JBAMNC010000730.1:40000-153808 GCA_037902135.1 Cetoscarus ocellatus
ATTGACAGATATTTAAATTAATCTGGTTTAATCTTGACAGATGTAATCTGTTCCTGTGTCATAAATAGGAGTACAAAATTAAATGTAAATGTAAATGTTCTTTATTTATACAGCCCTTTACAACAACCCTTTCGGTGAACCAAAGTGCTTTACAATCGATAATAAATAAAAAAGGAATAAATAAAAAAAATAAAAGCAATTAAAACAATAAAGCAATAAAAGCATTAAAAAAACAATAAAATAAAGTAAAAGTAATAGTGTCACCACGCTACTGGGTATTAAACACCAACCTACATAAATACATTTTCAGTCTAGATTTAAAGAGGCCCAGGTCAGAAATAAGACGCATTTCAACGGGGAGCTTGTTCCAGAGCCTGGGGGCAGCAACAGAAAAAGACTTGGTCACCCCAGTGTCTGTATTTCGACCTGGGCACTTCCAGCAAAAGTTGGTTAGATTACCTCAGCGTTCTACCAGGCTCCCGAGCAGTTAAAAGCTCAGTTAAATACAAAGGCGCGAGGCCATTAAGAGCTTTAAAAACAAACATTAAAAGTTTAAAATCAATCCTGTAATGGACGGGAAGCCAGTGAAGGCATTTAAGAACAGGAGTGATGTGCTGTCGCCTGTTAGTGTTGGTTAAAAGACAAGTGTTTTACACAAGCTGGAGGCGACCAAGAGAAGCCTGGGAGATGCCAACATAAAGAGCGTTGCAGTAGTCCAGCCTTGAACTTATAAGCACATGGATGGCTTTCTCAAGGTCGTGACGGCTTAAAAACATTTTAACTTTGGCCAGGAGGCATAGCTGGAAAAAACAAGTCCTGTCTATCTGTTTGTTGAACCTCAGATGCGTGTCAAGAACCACTTCCAGGTTTTTAAACAGTTTGACTAGGCTTTGAAAATGAGTTTCTAAAGCCAGCCGTCACTGTATCCCCAAACACAATACACTCTGTTTTCCCGTCATTAAGATAAAGAAAATTTTGGGCCAACCACTGCTTGATATCTACAATACAAGAAGACAAAGAATTTTGCACACGGAGACTGTTGGGCTTCACTGGCAGATGGATTTGCAGATCATCTGCATAACAGTGAAAAGAAAGGTTGTGCCTAGCTCTAATTGACCCAAGAGGCAACATGTATAAGGAAAAAGAGAACAGGGCCAAGAATAGAACCCAGTGGGACCCCACAGGAGAGAGGAGCACTAGAAGAGGATAAGTCACCAACCATAACAGAGAAGGTTCTACTGGATAAGTAGGATGTAAACCACTGCAGTGCTGTGCCGTGAACGCCAACATAATCGCTCATACGTGACAGGAGGACTGAATGGTCCACTGTGTCTAAAGCCCCGTTTCCACCAGAGGGTTCGGTTCGGCATCTCGGTACGGCTCGCTTTTTGTGGCATTTCCATAGCCTAAAACCGGGGCAGGACCCCTTATAAGCGAACCATACCGTCCTACTTCTTGGGACCCTTCTGTTGGGGTCCCAAGCATACCGATCTGACCCCAGAAGATGGAGCTAGAAACACTGCAGTCCATTGATTGGTCGAAGGAGACATCACTTCCCGTGCGACAGCGGTAATAAAGAACAACACGGCCTCGCCATGTTTAAATCTCCACTCATCTTCGTGAAGATAACTCTCAAGGCTTTTTTGTTTGGAAAATGGCATCAAGATCGAGCGTCCCATGGTCTACTGTGGAGGTGCAGACCTTCCTCAGTATTCTTGGTGAAGAGAATTGTTGCTCTTTGTTTACTGTGTTGCGTTTTCTTCTTCGTTGTATTTAATAGCCGGGTACACTGTGTCGCGCCTCTATGATGTCATGCTATCGGCATCCGGCTTACACACCGCCTACCAAGAAGGATACGGCTGGCTGTGGAAACGCAACCAGGATCAGGCTTTACCGATCCGACCTGAGCCAAGCCCTGCCGATCCATACCGGACCACGGGGCTAAAGGCAGCTGTGAGGTCAAGCAGCACTAGTACAATAGCCGATTTTTCATCCACTGACTGTGCAATGTCATTGTGTACCTTTAACAGTGCCGACTCAGTGCTGTGACGAGATCTAAATCCAGACCGGAACTTCTCAAGGACTGAGTTGTTTTCCAGAAATGACTGTAATTGAATAAAAACAACTTTTTCTAAAACCTTAGACAGAAAGGGCAAATGAGAAACAGGTCTAAAATTTTACATCACTGAGGGGTCAAGATTAGGCTTTTTAAGAGGGGGCCTGACCACAGCATGTTTAAATGCAGCTAGGATGGTTCCAAATCCAAGACAGCTGTTAATAAGAGCCAGAAGACTAGGCCCCACAGTATTAAAAACCATTTTCAGCACTCTGGGAGGGACTATTTCCAGTGGGCAATTTGTAGGTTTTAAAGATTTCAGTATGTCACCTAGAGAGGAGAGAGAAACCATCTCAAACTGGTTGATAACAGCAGAATGAATTGGAGCAACAAGCAAGTCCTTATTAAGACTCATATTAAAACTCTTACTGATGTCTTGTCTGACAGACTCCACTTTGTCAACAAAATAACAAAGAAAATTCTCACGAACGGCAGTTGAGACATCAGTCACAGCAGAAGTGCAAGGGTTCACAACACCAATGATTGTGTTAAACAACACCCTGGGACAATGACTGCTGCTAGAAATAATGTTAGAGAGGTACTGAGATTTTGCTTGTGGTACAGCCCTCTGATAATCAGCAAAGGAATCCTTTAATATTTCCAGAGACACATGCAGCTTGTCCTTTTTCCATCTGC
This sequence comes from Cetoscarus ocellatus, assembly GCA_037902135.1. Taxonomy (NCBI): domain Eukaryota; kingdom Metazoa; phylum Chordata; class Actinopteri; order Labriformes; family Labridae; genus Cetoscarus; species Cetoscarus ocellatus. The sequence continues at coordinate 42,753 of JBAMNC010000730.1, forward strand.
GTTCGGCCTGCCTGCAGCGTTGCCTAATGGCACGGGTGGTGTCGTTCAACCAGGAATCTGCTCTTGGCTTGGCAGATTTTTGCCTAAAAGGAGCGATTGAGTCCAGAATCCCAGCGCAGGTAGAGTGGAAGGAGGAGAGAAAGTCATCAGGACACAGAGGGAAAACCAAGCCATTCCAGGAAAATAACTGTGAGTCCTTGAAAGCAGCAGTAAACTCATCAGCTGTGGAGGAAGTGATGATGCGCCGCTGACAAGATGGAGCAAGAGATTGCAGTCTCAGAAATCTCTTTGAGGGAGACTGAGCGCCCATGTGAGATTACAAGGTCCAAGGTGTGTCCAAGGCGGTGTGTTTTTCTATCCACTGATTAAATTAAATTAAAACTTGTCAACAGACTTTTGAAGTCAGTGGCGAATTGGTCAAACGGGCAACAAACATTAACATAAAAATCACCACATATGAGGAGCTTGTCATATTTTGGGAGAATGTCTGCCAAAAATTCAGAGAACTCCTGAATAAAGTCTTTATTATATTTCGGAAGGCGTTAGACAACGGCACACAAGACAGGACTTGCGAACTCCACCACAAAAAGTTGCAGTTCAAAGGAGGAGTAAGCATCCGTGGGAAGAAGCCAGCATTTAAAACGGTCTTTGAACACAACAGCAAGACCCCCCCCTCGCCCCATAACTTGTGGGGGGCTGAAGAAGGAACAGCTGGGTGGGAGAAGCTCAGAGAAGACGCTGTTGTCACCTGGTTTCAACCAGGTTTCAGTCAAAAAGAGAAAATCCAAAGAATGCGACGTAAAAAAGTCATTCAGAATTAAAGTCTTATTTATGACAGACCTGGGATTGATCAGAGCCATGCGAACCAGACTCTGATCGGTTTGTTGGGGGCCCCGATCAACCGGGCGGAGATTATCCTCACAGGCCAGTGGCAAGGAAGTGGGTACTCGGCCTCTGGTACTGCCGGCAGCAGCCACCAGTAAGAGTGTTCCGTGAAGCCTCGGATGATGTAGCCGGCACACTCCCTGGAGAGACCAAACGGAGGATGACAAGGACTGTACGAGGTGGACGAAGCCAGGTGAGCTCTCAGCTGGCATATTGATCCACCTCTCTTTCCACGTCTTCTGCGGCGGCTGTTGCATAGCGACCGAGCAGGTAGACGCCATAGGTAAGAGGGTACAGAAGCCAGAACAGGCAGCAGTGGCTTAGATTGTCCATTAAAATCCTGGATCGGTTGATTGTCCACAGAATCGCGGATTTTTGAAGACTCAGGCGATCATACACCAACAGGGATGACACTTTATGAAAGCACAGTGATAAAAACAGGACAATATGCAGCAGAGGTAGCAGAGGCAGACAGCCAGCCACACACAACGGCACTATCTTGCAGTGATATTAATGATATTTACATTTAAACACAGCAGCAGGCTAATCCACTCATCATGCTTGTGATCCACCTGCATTCCTGGTCTGTCATCGCCAAATAGCAGAACCTTTGGTGAAACACTCTCTCCTGGTATCCCCTCCTCATCCTCCTTGCAATAATGTACTCCATCTTTTTAATATCACGCCAAGAATAAAGATTAAAACAGAAAAACAGACCTGATCAAAATCTTAAGACCAGTTGAAAAATTGCTAGAATATGCATTTTGCACATTTGGACCTTAATGAGGTTTTAAGTAGAGCTACAATATGCAAAAGCAAGAAGGGGGAGTGCGACAAAAAACATTTGGAACTTGTAATTAAAAAAAAAAAAAAAAACCTGAAATAGGTTGTTTATCACCTGATCAAAAGTTTAAGACCACAGGCTATTAAAGTCAAAATCTGCTCAAAATTTTCATTTTCTGTCAGGCATTCACACGGTTATGCCCTCCTGATGGCTAAAGCTAAGAAGCTATCTCTTCTTGAACGTGGTCGGATCGTCGAGCTGCATAAGCAAGGACTCTCGCAGCGTGCCATTGCTGCTGAGGTTGGACGCAGTAAGACAGTCATTCTAAATTTTTTGAAAGATCCTGAGCATTATGGAACAAAAAAGTCAAGTGGTAGACCCAAAAAAATTACACCTGCGCTGAGCCGGAGGATCTGATTGGCTGTCTGTCAAGACACAGGGCGGTCCTCGACCCAAATTAAGGCCCTTACTGGTGCCGACTGCAGCGCAATAACCATCAGATGGCATCTGCGGGAAAACGGTTTCAAAAACAAAAAACGAATTCAAAGACCTCATCTCCTTCAACGCCACAAAACTGCCTGTTTAGACTTTGCCAGGGAGCATCAAACATGGGACATTGAAAGGTGGAAAAAAGTTTTATTCTCTGATGAGAAAAAATTTAACCTTGACAGTCCAGATGGCTTCAAACTTTACTGGCATGACAAGGAGATCCCACCTGAGATGTTTTCTACCCAGCACAGTGGAGGGGGGTCCATCATGATCTGGGGTGCTTTTCCATTCAGTGGAACACTGGAGCTTCAGGTGGTGCAGGGTCGTCAAACGGCGGCTGGTTACGTGCAGATGTTGCAGCGGGCATCCCTCATGACTGAGGGCCCTCGTCTGTGTGGTAACAGCTGGGTTTTTCAACAGGACAACGCTGCAGTTCACAATGCTTGCTTGACGAAGGACTTCTTCAGGGAGAATAACATCACTCTTTTGGACCATCCCGCATGTTCCCCTGATTTAAATCCCATAGAGAACATCTGGGGATGGATGGCAAGGGAAGTTTATAAAAATGGCCATCAGTTCCAGACAGTTGATGCCCTTCGTGAAGCCATCTTCACCACTTGGAGCAATGTTCCCAAAAGCTTCCTGGAAATACTCGCATCAAACATGCCCAAACAAATTTTTGAAGTGATTAAAAGAACGGTGGAGCTACTCATTACTGAGTCCTACTGAGAAAAATTTTTGTTCTGGTTTGGAGAGTTTTTTGTAATTTTTTGAGCGATGGACTTAAACTTTTGATCAGCTGATAAACAGCCTATTTCAGTTTAGTTGTTGTTTTCAATAAATTACTTTTTCAAAATGCTTTTTGTCACACTCCCCCTTCTTGCTTTTGCATATTTTAGCTCTACTTAAAACCTCATTAAGATCCAAAATTTCCAAAAGGTAAATTCTAGCAATTTTTCAACTGGTCTTAAGATTTTGATCAGTTCTGTATGGGCAATCACAGGTGAATCCTTAAGAAACAGACAAATGTATGTTTCTGAACCAGCACATACATTTGTATCTATATTGATTGTCCTGTCACATCTGATGTCAGATCAGAGACGTTTGTCATAATGGAAACTCAACCTGACAAAAACTGGAAGAGTGACGCAAACTAACTAGTTGCCATCTCTCAGCCAACCACAAACAACCACATCATCAGATACAGAGTATCTGGCTTCTCTCATCTCATGAAATTCAAATGAAAAGAAAAAAGAGAGAGACGATCGCTGAATAAATGTAAGTCACTCAGTGTCTCAAGGGTTTACCTGTGATTGCTTTTGGGAACATTGCTCCAAGTGGTGAAGATGGCTTCACGAAGGGCATCAACTGTCTGGAACTGATGGCCATTTTTATAAACTTCCCTTGCCATCCATCCCCAGATGTTCTCTATGGGATTTAAATCAGGGGAACATGCGGGATGGTCCAAAAGAGTGATGTTATTCTCCCTGAAGAAGTCCTTCGTCAAGCAAGCATTGTGAACTGCAGCGTTGTCCTGTTGAAAAACCCAGCTGTTACCACACAGACGAGGGCCCTCAGTCATGAGGGATGCCCGCTGCAACATCTGCACGTAACCAGCCGCCGTTTGACGACCCTGCACCACCTGAAGCTCCAGTGTTCCACTGAATGGAAAAGCACCCCAGATCATGATGGACCCCCCTCCACTGTGCTGGGTAGAAAACATCTCAGGTGGGATCTCCTTGTCATGCCAGTAAAGTTTGAAGCCATCTGGACTGTCAAGGTTAAATTTTTTCTCATCAGAGAATAAAACTTTTTTCCACCTTTCAATGTCCCATGTTTGATGCTCCCTGGCAAAGTCTAAACAGGCAGTTTTGTGGCGTTGAAGGAGACGAGGTCTTTGAATTCGTTTTTTGTTTTTGAAACCCTTTTCCCGCAGATGCCGTCTGATGGTTATTGCGCTGCAGTCGGCACCAGTAAGGGCCTTAATTTGGGTCGAGGACCGCCCTGTGTCTTGACAGACAGCCAATCAGATCCTCCGGCTCAGCGCAGGTGTAATTTCTTTGGGTCTACCACTTGACTTTTTTGTTCCATAATGCTCAGGATCTTTCAAAAAATTTAGAATGACTGTCTTACTGCGTCCAACCTCAGCAGCAATGGCACGCTGCGAGAGGCCTTGCTTATGCAGCTCGACGATCCGACCACGTTCAAGAAGAGATAGCTTCTTAGCTTTAGCCATCAGGAGGGCATAACCGTGTGAATGCCTGACAGAAAATGAAAATTTTGAGCAGATTTTGACTTTAATAGCCTGTGGTCTTAAACTTTTGATCAGGTGATAAACAACCTATTTCAGGTTTTTTTTTTTTTTTTTAATTACAAGTTCCAAATGTTTTTTGTCGCACACCACACACAATGTCATTCAACAGACAATGTCTGTTGAATGACATTTGCCTTCTTCAATTTTGGTTTGTCTAGAATGTCAATATCAGAACATTGTTTGCAGTCCCCAAGTCCCCCATTAGGATCTGAAAGGTCAGAGAGAAGTGTTGTTAAAATGTCCCACTCCAGACACCAGTGGGTCTACAGGTTTGCGTGCATGGGCTCACAGTTCATGCATCTGTAACACCAAGTAACATGTGATCTGTTCTGCTCCTCAGTTTCTTCCTCAGAAACAGTTTCTCCCATCCCCCTTCCACCCCTGACTCCACTCGGAAAAGTTCCTACTCTGTGTACTCCTGTTTAGAAAGATCTCCTTTCGTCACCACAACTAAAGGCATGTCACTAGAGTCAAATTATTTTTAGTTCAAGCAGCGTTTTGCTGGCAGAAGGATACATAACCCCCATGTTGTATCGCACTTAAGTAAAGAGACTTTGTTTAGAAAAAGTGAAACAGAAAAAAATCTTACTGCAGTGTCTAGTCAAGCCAATACAGTATTTTTGTGTAGTTTTACCCTTAAAGTGGTGTAATTATGAGGCTTTTGGTAGCACCGTTTACTGCTGTGTATCCTTGGGAGTCTATACCTGACCATCTGGCATGCTGCCTAATTGACAATTATATTTACTTGGACCATGGGCCTTGGGCAATCCCACTTCAACAAACTCAAAAAATCCCTTTAAGCACTATGCAGTTTGTAGTTAGTGTTTGTTCTGATCATTTGAGGCAACGAAAAATTCCTTAAATTACTTTCTTTTTTTTTAATATATATATATAATTGTTATCTTCAGCCAGAATAAATTAGCTTTAGCCTCAAGGATGTTCTGTCTAAACACATGCAAAGCCAGGATCCTTTTTGTTTTTCAATGTTCAGATTTTGGACACAGTCATACACTGGCCTCCACTTTGATGGGTACACCTCGCTTGTACCAGATTGGACCCTCTTTTATCTTCAAAGCTGCCTTAATTGTTTCTGCCATAGACTCAACATTCCTCAGAGATTTTGGTCCATGTTAACATGCATCACACAGATTTGTCACCTGTACATCCATGATAGGAATCTTCCATTCCACCACATTCCAAATGTGCTCTAGTGGATTAAGACCCGGTGACTGAGAAGGCCAATGGAGTTCATTGAACTAAAAGTTATGTTCAAAGAACCACTTTGAGATGATCTGAGTTTTGTCATCAAAAGACCACCTCAACCACACCTACATGCCTATGCGCATTGAGTTATACCCATGTAAATGGCTTTCTGCATTAATGAGCACTTGAACAGGTGTTTAATAGTAGCCTTGAGTTTAATGTCAGCTGTGGCATGTAAACCACCCTCACTGTTTGATTCATCTCACACACTGAAGCACAGAAAGTTGTTGACATGAAAACAGCACCGTCTGTTCTCAGCTGGAGTTTCGTTGGGGAGTGGCCCGCTGCAAGTTAAAACTCATTTCATAGCGAATCTCAGGTCTGGGCTGGGCTGGAGCATCAATAACAGCGTGTACATCACAAAGCTCACGGTAGCCTGAAGCTCTTCTGACTAGATAGACACATTTAATTTATTTATCATACAAATAAGTGTCCACACCTAACTGTGGTATGAACAGACTTTTGGGAATAAGTAGGAATTTTTTTTTATTTATGCTTAAAGGAGTGTTACTTTGCTCTCTTTTGTGATGAAACACTAGACCTGCCATAAATGTTCATGGCCATCTCATTAAGCACATTAAGCCGTAGGTAAACTGACAAGCACCTGTTCATGTCACATGATGCAGTCACCATAAAAGACACTCAAGTGTGTTTAATGTTGCATTTCAGTTTCTCGTGCAAGGGCTTTGAGTACATGTCTGTGCTTGGTGATTGTTTTTTACATTAATGGTGCTGAATTACAGCACTGTGAGTCATTAAGTGACATTTAAATTTGGCTGAGATACATGTTTACTGTGAAACCACACTGACCTTATTTTCTGTGCCAGGACTTCGTGTGTATTTGTTTTGGCAACACTTGCCCTTTAAAAGTGGTACAATTTTTAACAATTATTTATTCAAATGCCAAAATGAAAGCTTCTCTTCACTCAGACATGATGCTGAGATTACCCGAAATTTCTTGACTCGGTCCCAAAGTTAAAGCCGCATTCACACAATGACATTTTTGCCAAAGTTGATGTTCACCGTCAGAAAATTCGACACATGCTTAGAAATTTTCAATATTTTATCCAACATGCTTCTAAACCCCAGCAAAAGTTGACCTCTGCATACATTCACTGCCCTCTGTTACAGCTGTGTTCATCTCTGATGGGTCCGGCTGCTTCCTCCTCAGGACTGGACTCCTGTTGTACAACTTCAGGTGCCCTTTTTGGGACCGCTTTTGTCTTCTATGCTTGGTGTTGGAATACTGAGACCAGCTGCATGTGGTGAAATGGCATATACATCCAATTTATATGCCGTTCAGTGAGTTACATCTCAATCCCTTTCCATTTGACATGGCGTGGCTGGGCAGATCTATGGTGGCGTCCTCACAACAACAAAGGAGGAAACAACCACTACACACCATTTTGTAAGAGGTGATGGTTTTTGCATTTGCATTTTCATGTCAGTACTCCCAACTTGCTGCTATACCGACCACTCAAGTCAGCAGTGTTGCCATGTCACGCAGGTACCACATAGTGGAAAAGCTCCATTAGTAAATGTTAAACAGCACCAAGCACACTCTTTTGTTTGCTCCTGTATTTGTCTCGTTTTTGTTTTGTAGGCTGCTCAGGATCGATGTGGACGGCCTGCTGCTGTTGACCTACAAAGTTTCAGTTACTGCAATTTTAAATATTTGGCCATCCCTTTAGCCCAATTCTCTTACTATTACAGTTCCTGATTGTGGCCAGGCACACTATTAAAGGCACATAAGGTCTAACTGGACCCTTGGGCTGGGGAACGACCCCCTCTGTGTGTCGACACCAAATAATTTCTTTACAGATTCAAGAAAAGCAGGAGACACGCATTTGCTTTACAGTTAAAACTGTTTATTATAATTTAATTTCACAATTTAAAAGTTCTTAAAAGAAGGAAAACAAATTCATTAGGACAATTTTACTTTTGTTTAAAAAATAAAAAAAAATAAATACAAAGGCTAAAAATAAACCAATTACAGTTCAAATAGACGAGCCGGAAGTTTTGGAATATTTCACCATTCAGGTAACTTGCTGCAGGGAGAGCATATGGTGAACCCTGTTGGATTTCCACAAAGTAAGTGGACTTGGGTTTTCGACGCGATCTTGGTCACAAAGTTGCATTCTGTGTGAGCACCTTTAGCCTTGCAACAAGTGCAAGAACCAGTCTGAGAGGACTGACTCAGCAAAGCCCAGCTGGACCAAGCACAGTAACACAGAGAGAGCCAGATAAAGCCAGTAGAGGCAAAGTATGGAAGACACTGGAGGCAAAACAGCAGTCTGGCAAATTTAATCTGAAATTAAGAAGAATGTAATCAGGCTGCTAGCTCACACCTCAGAGGGAAATAGCCCTCATACATGACCAGGCAAGTCTTTTACCTTGCTCAATTTAGGGCCCTGATTGGGAGAGGTAAACAAGCGGTCTACTCTGGCTCAAACAGGGGCAGGGGGAGACAAAGGCAGACCTCCTAGGACATGAAGGACATTATTAGTGTTAAGCCTGTAAACAAAATCATAAAGTCCTTATTTACAGCCTACCTTCTCAATCCACACCTTTACAAAAGGGCACTTCAGTCTCAGGGTCTCACACTTCACATCTAAAAAGGCACAAGGAATCATTAGATTTCTGACCAAGACTGACCCTTCAGTGTTTCTCCCCAGCTTTCCCTTACCTGCACACACCAAGCTGCCCTGCCACACTGCTGCAAGATTCAGGACAAAGAGAGGGTACTAATTGTCAGCACCTGGCCTTATAACAGCAGGAAACACTACCCAACCCTGCCTACAGAGGGGAGTGTTTCCACTTTTGGCTTCAGCCCTCACATGGTACAAACTTAAGAGAGATCAACAAATTAAATACAAGGCCTGTCTACCACTGAAAATTTGTGGCGCATGAGGTGCAACAGCTGAGACCCTAGAATCTAGACTGTCATGCAACTGAAGTCGTACATCAAGCAAGAATTGAAAAGAGTTGTACTCACAAAGCTTCAACAATTAGTGTCCTCAGTTCCCAAATGAGTATTGAGTGTTGCTCAAAGAAAAGGTGATATAACACAGTGGTATAAATTCCCCTGTCCCACTTTGTGGAAACTTACAGCAGCATGAAATTCAAAATGAGTGAATATTTGAAACAATAAAAAATGAAGTTTTTTAGTTTGAACTTTAAATATCTTGTCTAAGTAGTGTATTATTTTGAATATAGATTGAAAGGGATTTGTAAATCATTTCATTCATTTTTTATTTATGTTTTACACAACGTCCCAACTTCATTGGAAGTGGGGTTGGTAAATTTACACTCATTGCATCTTTTGCTACAACAAATTAAATCTGTCTGTGAAGAGGAACAATCTATTTCTCAATCTTTTAATTCAACTTAGATTCTTGCTCAATAGACACTCAAGTCATGATGTAAACTAACAGAAAGAGGGCTAGAGAAATGTTCCAACAGTTCCTCCCCCTCATATCTCCCTCTCTATCTCTTTCTCTCTCTGAGCTTTGCACGTGCTTTAGTCAAAGTGAAACTGTGCATCTGTTGGGTGGGGAAACCATATAAAAGAAAATAAAAGGAGGAAGGCAGGTGTGATCATGTACCAGAAGAGTCATGTTCCTGCGTGTGGAGTGAGCGCAGACTGTGACCCAGATAAGGTGAGTGTTTAATGTACTGAACAGGTGTTATTATAGACTGATTTTAACAGAGGAAAATAGAGCTTCTGCACATTTTTTGTTGATGAACAAAATGATATCTTTACATTTGAACAGATTATTTTAATTTAAATGTATGTGGTCCATTAAAAATAGCATTTCTATTAAAACTGTCCATTTTTAAGTCAGTGTTTAACACCTGACCATTTCAGTCTTTCCTAAACAAACGTAAAAGGTTACAGAGTTGTTAAACACTGACTTAAAAAAGGACAGATAAAATGAGCTAATATAAGCTAATATAAAACATCCTAACTGTTTGGATCAGAGGCTCTCTGTTTTATATACTCGACATGAGGATGTAAAACAGCCTCTACTTCTACTACATTTCCAAGTCATTTTAATTCTTGCATGCATTGTCACTGCTGTAGTTAAGAAACTCTCTGCTTAGAGTCTTTAGGAAATCAAAAGAGCTCCAACAAAACTTGTAGTTCAGGAAACATCTTTAGGAGACCGATGTGTTTCAGCTTTAGAACTTCACCAGGTTCATCAAGAAACACACTGCAAAGGAGGATGTATGATACAAAAGGTAAATAGAGGCATCCTCACAACATGATGCCACTCAGTCAGATCAGCCAGTGACTGTCGTGACTACGACTCTTGTCAGACTGGTCAGACTGGTAGACTTAAAGGGAAAGATAAAGTCTATCTGGAACTAATCGACTCACATCACATATTCCTCCACGGAGTGCTGCCATGAGTTCTGGGTAAACTTTATATTTCCAAAAAGTTAATGCACTCAGAAAACTTTCTAGGTAGCGTACTCTTAAACCGTGGTATTATTTTTTGATGGGAGTTCTTGTAGGCGGAGAAAATACCCTTTGTATGTAGTGGAGTACTTCCCTGTTCTGTATCACAAACTTTTACAAATTGTGGTTTTCTGAGGGAGAGGAGAGAACTTTCTACTGCATCTAATGTACTTAGTGGCCATATGGAGCTCATACAACTCCACTTTAATAAAACTGAACTGTCCCTTTAAGCTTGAATGCCAATGACTTGTGACTTCACTTCGCCATTGGCATAATGAATCAAATGTTCTTGACATTTAACTGTGTGTGTTAAATTCATGCCCAGGACAGTTTCCTGACTGTTCTCTGACTTGATGTCTGACCATTACTTCCTCTAAAACATTCAACAAAACAAATTGCCTTCAGTTAAACAGTGAATAACACAAATGAAACATTCACTCATTTAAGGAACGCTTTTCCATAAAGAAAAGGAAAGAAAAGCTGTATGGAGAGAATTTTGTGTCTTTATGCAATAAAATGAATGGATTTGAAAATAAAATGCAAACAAAATTATGATTTCAAAAATACCAAAAAATGTGGATGAACAAATTAAACATATTTGTGATTAAAATTATAGCTTAATAAATCCACAGGTTTTGTTTTAAAACCAAAATATTATTCTCAAGAACCACGGATTCTTTGCGTTCCCAGAAGTCTTGTTTGCATTTCTTCGTGACTCTCATGGGCGGGACCTCCTCTGAAAGATGTAAGAGGCCTCCTGATTGGTCAGTCTCACTCAGAGAGACAGGGTGACAACTACTGCCCCCACAGTGAGCTGGTGGTACTAGAGACATGAGAGAGTAAACTGAAGGAGACAAACATCAATAAACAGGAATGTTTTCGTAACTTTTAGTAGAGAGAGTGTTATCAGACATAAACACTCATAATTTAGACCTACCAGCTTAGCACTATGCACTTGTCATAAGTGACTGACAACATTATTATGGTCCAGGCTTCAGTGACAATTTGCTTAATCTTACAGATATCAGTCTGTTTATGTATAAATAAATAAAATAAATAAACGTATAATTGAAGTAAAGAATTATGAAAGGGGCCATTTTCACTGATCTTCATCCATTAGGGTTTGATCATAATAGACTTTGTCTCTTGAAGTTGCATAAATGACAGACACTGTATTTGTCACTGTTACTGGTACCAGAAAGTGACATCAGTTAGTAGGTTGCTGAGGTAACTGTTAATTTGACAGTTTTTAATCCATGGAGAATCATTTCCCTTGTCTCCACAGCAGGGCTGAATAAATAAAAATAACAGTAATAAATTGTAAATACAGCAATCAACATCAAACAATTTAAATAACCACACAGTTTGCACACAATAACTCAATACATAAGCTACATTAACACTGTGCAATAACTTTACACAAAAACTACATAACATAACGCTATCAAAAGCCATTTAAGTTACCTATACACAACTATATGCAGAACGATAGCTGCACATCAAATGTAGTAACATTAATTTGGCAGTGCTTTACGTTTGAATCAATGCAAGCTCTTATATTTTAAGAGTTAAAAGTAAAACCGTCTTTATGCTATAACTAAAACATGCTGCCAGGTCTTTTCTGCCTTATTTTTGTCTCCAGCAACCTACTAACTGATGTCACTTTCTGGTACCAGTAACAGTGACAAATACAGTGTCTGTCATTTATGCAACTTCAAGAGACCAAGTCTATTATGATCAAACCCTAATGGATGAAGATCAGTGAAAATATGCCCCCTTTCACAGAGGCAGAGCTTGTCAACAGGCAAGGCAGGCAGCTGTTTGGAGCCCAAGACCACTAGGGGGCCCCCAGGGGCTGACAAATTTTACTCCACAGTAATGTCTTACAATATAGCATCAAACAACCAGTGGTCAAATTGCAATGACATCTTTGACAGATACCTCCCCAAAGGGGCCCCATTGTCATCCCTGTGGTAAAAACACATCAGAGCCGTAGCTATTTTTGGCTGATTGTATTCTGGATTACCTGTATTGCTGTATCACAATATGTACATGGATTAAAGTTCTCCGTCTCCACGATGGATTTCCGGCATTTGGAAAATGACAGGGGGGAAATGGACGGGATATGGAGGTATACCAGAGCCTTTGTCCGGAGCTCATCTCCGCCACCTCGAAGCTGAGCTCCACCACCCCGGAGCTGAGCTCAGCCTTAGTCAAATAATGATGGGTATGGACGGGACATGGAGGTATACTGGAGATTATCAGTGAACTGCGAACATGTGCGCACCTGAAGAAAGCTGATAAAGACAATCACTCTACAAGTGCGAGAGCATGGAAACATGAGCGTGAAGGGCTCCTCTGTGTGCCGGTGAGCGTAAAGACGCACAGCGCACGGGACAGGGATCCTGAATCACTGTGTGTTTCTATAATTCAAACGTTGTCTCGTTGGCTAGTGTGCACGGTTTATGTGAACACAACGATTAAAAAAATGACGAGTCAGCTTTTTGGTTAATTAAAACACAACATTCCTGAGTAGTCCAGCTCTTCTTTTCACTTTTTCTAAATGATGAATTCATCCTTAGGTCACCTGCATCACTTATTTTCTATGATATAAGAGCAATCTGTAAAGGATCAAGCTCCAAATGCAGTCAACTAGTGCAGTTGAGATGGCAAATGTCAGGATAGAGCTATAAGAGCCATCCCTTCAGTGTATGTTTATCTAAAAAGTGAAAATATCAATGTTTCCTTCCAATTCCCAAATTCACAAATGATTAAAACTTTTTATGCATTTCCAGCAAAAGGACAGAGTCACCCCAGGATTTAATAGGTACTTTATTATATATTCATACTGTCCTGTAATTCTGCTTGATTTTTCTCTCAAAATGAACCAGGTCGATTAAACATAAAATATTCAAAATTTCTTCCGGAGGAGCCCCCGGACCCCCCTAGAGGGATCATTGCCTCTTCACCTTTTTCAACCCTGACCCATTTTCATGCCTGATATTGAGCAGTGCAGTGCACGGTGAGATGAGTCTACTACACTCAGCAGCCACATCTGAAACAAGATCAGAGTGTAAAATTTCTTTCGGCTCAATATCATTACTTTAAAAACAATAAATGCTTGATTTAGTGATTTTGTTAGTTAACAGTATTATGAAATGTTCAATATCACTTCCCTGAGCCTTTTCCTGAATGACTTCCCAACTTTACATCTGTCCTCTGAATATTTTTAACGTGTCTCAGAGGGGCCCCTTGGAAATTTTTGCCTGGGGCCCCAGCAACTCTAGAATCGCCACTGCCCTTTTATGATTCTTGCCTTAATTTTATAGGATGAATGACTCAACAGTCCACACACACACCTGAAGATTTGTTCTGATAGTATATCTTATTCAATTTAAAAAAATCGAATTAAAGTTTATTTATTTATACATAAACGGGCCGATATCTGTGAGATTAAGCAAACTGTCACTGAAGCCTGGACTGTAATAATGTACTAAAAAGCAAGTGTATTTAAAAATCATCATTCATTCCTCCTGGAAATGAGCTTTTTAAATAAAAAAATGTTTCTTTTTTCTGATGAGCTCAATATGACCACCTCTTTCACTCTGTTTTATGACTTCTACTCCAAGAGGAAAAAAAGATGAAATGGGTTGTTTTATTTCATTAAAATGTCCCAACAGGGCTGGTTTTGATCCATATGTGGATGCTTAAGACTGTTTATAATTATGAACCTGATGTTATCGATTTTCTGTTCTGGTTCCATACCTTCTCCATGTTAGTGATTTTTAAAACATGTTTCTTGATGAATACTCTGATGAAGACCACAAACCACTGTCTGATAAAGGTGTTTCCTGAAGCATATGTGATGCTTCAGCTCTTCTGATTTCTGTTTGATAAATATGACAGACCTTCAACATCCTGTGGTTTCCACACTTTGAGCTTTATTTAGGAATCACATCCTTACATATCAATCATCAGTTCATTTTTAAGTCTTTCCTAAAATTCTGTGATGCACAATCATCACACATGTCCCTCAACCTCCTCCCTCAGTGACACAGTGATTTAGGTGAAAGAGGGCCTCAGAAAAAATCTGCCTAGGGGCCCAGCCCCTACCAGAGGGGCCCTAAATATGATAAAATATTGACTGATCACATAATATTGATTATTGTCTCTTAGAACTGGCAGGAACAAAATGCATCACATCAGTAAATTGATCATTTTCTGCTCCTCTAAGTGAAACACATTTCTTTCAGTTATTGGTGATCTATAGACTTTCTTACATAAATGTATCATTTTCTTATTGTTTGCTCAAAAGTTTACACTGGCGTAGACTGAGATACAGGTGTTTGCATTGTAAACACTTCGAGAAACAACTGAGGCTGCTAAGGTAACGATGAGTTTACTCTGTTTATTTGATAACAGACATGTGATATCTGTGTGATATGATGAGTGAAGAGACCAAATTGAACAGTGGAAGCAGAGGTGATAAATATTCTTGCGAATTAAGAAAAATCAAGTCAATAAAATGCTTTTAGATTTAAAAATGCAATGATGAATGTAGAAGAGATTGTAAATAAATACAAGAGTATCAAAAGTCACAATTTGTAAAATGTCAACATCAACATGACATAAATCTATAAAACTCTGTAAATAATTTAAGCCAAAGTAACAAAAGATTCACCTTGAAAGGTGCATCTCAAGGTTTGAAGTCTGAAAGCTGCCATCACGTGAGTTAAACAAACGATTGTAACTACAGTTCTATGAATCACGGATGACCGCACGCACTGGATATCTTCGTCTCATGCATACACGGGTCAAGTGTATCGAAACCACAAGGATTCTGAGTGACTGAACACTCTGGTGGTCATTCGGGATTCATAGAACAGTAGTTACACTCTGAACTTTTGTTAGATTTGATCTCTTCTTGACCGTCAGAGGTGGTGCTTCAAGCACTGGATGACTCATACCAACAAAGTCACGCGGAATCCAAACCGACCTCAACAACTGGGAACAGAGCGTCCAGCAGTCAGGATCGGGCCTAGCAGCCCTGATGGAGGATCTTGTGCAGAGTCAGTCAGATCAGAGGCAGAGGGGGGAAAGCATAGAGCTGGACCAGAGGCTAGTCATGCACCAGAGCATACTGACAGAGAGGGCTGGATGCCTCCATAAGGAGAACCAGAGGTTCCTCTGAGGCAAAGAGATCCACATCTGCCTCCCTGAAGAGGGCCCAAATCTGGCTCACACCCTCTGGGAAAAGCTGCCACTCCCACAGTGGGGGCTAGTGCTGGGAGAGGAAATCCGCAACCAGGTTCTGTTCCCCTGACAGATACATTGCCTGCAGACTCATCAGACAGGGAACTGCCCATGTCAACAGATTCTTGGCAACCCGCAGCAGCTGTGCTGATCTGGTGTCTCAGTCTCGGGTCTCTCGGTCTCACAATGTCTCAGACTGGCCGAGCGGTCTCGAAGGGATTTGTAACCTATAATATCCAGGCAGGCACAGTTTTTTTGTGACTTACATGTGCGGTATGTGCTTTCAATTTAGGAAAAACAAGGTAAACAAAACTGTGTGACCACCCCCCTCCCGATTGTACACTGTCATAATTTTATCAATAATAAAAATAATAAAAACACCAGCCTGCGGCTTCGTTTGAAAAACTGCTCAGTCCGACTGTAAGATTCTCCGCTGTCTGATGCAGCCACGGTCCGCTATGTGGAGTACAGGCCTGATATTTTCTATTTAAAGTGTGCCTGTAACCGTTGTTGTCTGTCAGTTATGTCATTTTGCAGTGCAGCTGATTCACATGAATGTTTGATCTAAATGCCTCCCGAACCGCTCAGCGTCTCTGGATGCGCGCTCTTCCGTGTGCCAGTGAGCGTAAAGACGCAGACAGACGCGCATTGCAGGAACAGTGAGGGATCATCAGTCACTGTGTTTGATTTTATAATTCTAACCATGTCTTGATAGCTCATGTGCTCTGTTTAAGTGAACACAAAGACTTAAAAATGACGAGTCAGCCTTTTGATGATTTAAAACTCAACATTCTTCAGCTGTCCAGCTCTGAGCCGCTGTTTCACTCACTCACTGTTTTCTAAATGATAAATTCATCCTGAAGTTTCCTGTATCACGTATTGTCCATGATATAAAAAAAATCTTTGCAGGATCAAGCTCCAAAAGCAATCTACTAGTACAGCAGTTCTCAACCCGTGGGTGGAGGCCCATAAGGGGGTCTCAGGGCTGATTTCAGTGGACAGTGTTCACTCATTCATTACCATTCATTAGACTTTTTTTGAGGTGCAGGGTGGTGTTGGAGGCTTGTTATTTTGTTTGATGACTTTGGGACTAGTTAATAGTCAAGTCAGTCCTTAACAGCACTCAAGAGTCAATCCTCAAATAGTGTAGAAATAGCGGTCATGCAATTGCCACACATATTTGATCTCAGCCAATTGATGAAAACATCTATAATGAGTTCACACACAAAAAATGCACTGTCTCTGTATTGTTGTGCCTGTAGTTGAATACAATCTCATATTTATACGAAGCAGCTGAACCCAGTATGGTGCTTATGTTCTACAACTCATGCAAGATGGCAAAAAAACTACTTTTTTTTTTTTGGTCTCAGTCTCGGTCTCGGTCTTGAGCTAAACTAGTCTTGGTCTTGACTTGGTCTGTCTTGGTCTTGGTCTTATCTTGGTCTTGATACTTTCTGGTCTTGGTAGTGTCTTGGTCTCGGTTTAGGCGGTCTTGACTACAAGTCTATTGCAAGGTAATCTGATGTTAGCAAATGTTATTTGAGGTTGCTGCATTTTGATCTATACCCAGAAATGAACCAAACTATTAGTTTACAGTTGTTACAGTTGTTTAGCTCTAAAACACAATGTAAACATGCCCCAGCAACATGAATGCAGAAGAAATATTTAATAAAATTTATTAAACCGTTTTTGTTAAGTAATTTCTGCACAAACTAATTAAGATTAGTAAGTAATAAATCCAGTTTAATATTACATGGAATATTGGTTCAGTACATAAACACTGTTTTTTATTTCGTTCATTCTTTCACTTGTTTATTTGGGTAGGTGATTTTTTGCACATCTGTTGTTGTGGGCTGGGCCGAGTTAAAGTCCAGGGCTGTTTTTCAGTCCCAGTCGCCACTGGTCACCCAACGTCAGGGAGCTGATTAAAAAGGCTCAGCAGAGACTGCATTTCCTTTGGGTGCTCACAAGGAACAGTGTGGAGAGGAAGCTGTTGGTGGCTTTTTACAGGGCTGCGATTGAGAGCATGATCATCGTCGCTGCACGGCTGCGGACAAAAAGGCTCTGCAGAGAATAATTAAATCTGAAGGGAAAATCACAAACTGCCCCCTCCCCTCCCTGGAAGAACTGGCCACCTCCCTCTACATCACATGGGCTAAAAACATAATTAAGGACCCATCTCATCCTGGTCACAACTTTTTCCAACTGTTGCCTTTAGGCAGACGGTACAGGGCACCTAAAATGTGCACATCCAGACTCAGAGACAGTTTTAATCAAAAGCAATCAGAAAACTGACCAAACAGAACATTTTTTTAATATACCAGCCACATTGGCACCTTTGAACACTGAGTCACTTTAGCTTTTTTAAATTATTTACTGTCACTTCTGCCCTGTGTATTGTTTTTGCTACGTGTTGTTTTAACCTAAATTATAAGGGAAATACACTGACTGATGGTCGTACTAATTCCGTTGTATTTAGATACAATGAAAATAAAGTGATTCTGATTCTGATTCTGAGGCTGTCAGCAACAAACCAATCCACGTACATTAACGTGCAAGTGAGAAGATGATAATTAACAGATCCTCCGATAATATAGAAACTTATAGCTTCTGGGGGTCATGCGGGGGTCACATGTGACTATTGGTATAGTCACATGTGACTATTGGTATAGTCACATGTGACTATTGGTATAGTCACATGTGACTATAGCACCAATCTACAACGACTGAACAGCTTAAAGCTGCATGGCCCAGTCGGTGTCCTTTAGAGCAGGAAGAGGATGGAGCTATGAAAGAGATGACAGCAGAAAGTGACTGCTTTCACAGAGATTAGCATTGATGATAACAGCTTTTTCTTTATTATATGAAGAACAAACAACTATAATGGAAGATCATGCATATCCATCTTGCCAGCCTCCATTATCCAACGATTTCACTCGGCTGAATGCTTAACGGCACAATCAGAGAAAAGAGGCGGGAGCAGAGGACATGACGACAACAGAAAGTGACTGCATGTTTGAAAATAATGGCGGCTTCTGAAGCAGTTTCCATATCTGCATTTTTTTTCAGAAATGGACTCAATTTATTCTTTAAAACAGGAGGAAAGAACGTCACTTGAAGCTTGTCTTACGAGAAGCCATGTTTTTGCTCTTCTACTGACCAGGGATCACTGCTGGGAAACTGGGAGAGAACATGGAAATCCATCCAGGGACATGCCAGTTAGTCTATGGTCGTCATGGTTACTCAATGATACTTGGCGAAATATGCTCTCCTCAGAAGTTTACCGGGAAAATTTGGTAGGGATTGTCTATGGCGAGGTTTGTGTCATATACAAGTCTTAAATGATACATCTGTGTGGTATAATTTAATGTGAAACGATAGTCTTCAGGAAGTTGAAGCTAACGACTAGAGGCTGTAGTGGCTAACTTTTGTTAGCCATTAGCTCTAGCAGCTAAATGTTGTTAGCCGTTAGCCCTAGCGGCTAACTGTTGTTAGCTGCTAGGGCTAACGGCTGTTAACTGTTGTTAGTTGTGCTCATTGTGGCTCAGCGGCACTGTCACTGCCTCTTGCCCTTGGAATCGTGAGTTCGATCCTCAGGAAAGGAAAGGAAGTAGCCATTAGCCGCAGTGGCTAACGGCCATTAACTGTTGTTAGCATAGACATAGCCGTTAGCTGCTACATGTAGTCGCTACATATGCTACGTCATACGTAGCAGCATTGCTTGATATGAATTGGTCTGTGATGGGTGTGACGATCAGAATGATCGTCCAATCACAAGCTGCTGTTGTTTTTGAAGGCATTGCCTCTGAAAACATTTTCGAACAGCTCCTTCCCAGATGGATTAGTGAAATATTTCCAATATGAAACTTTCCATCTGGTGTGTCAGGTTAATGCAATGCAAGTCTAATGCCAAACTGCCATCTTTGGATGTTCACTACTCCTTCAGGAAAGTCCTGGATCATCATCCTCAATCAGATCACCACCAAAATCTTACCAGTTTGTTTTTGTGCGTTGACCTGACCTCGCAGTGCAGTTGGATCCACCGGATTAAGTTTATTTAAGGACTAGTAAAAAATATTCAGTATGGTATGTATTGATCTGTCCATCTGGCATGTCAGTTTATCAATGACCAACCTGCCCTGAAATATCACGAAGGTCTGTTTATAACTTCTTGAGTTATCTTGCTTACAGACAACTAGACAGACAAATGCCAACAAAAACATAACCCCCTTGGTGGAGTTAAGAATGACTGTGAGGTAACAGAATTCACATGTCAGTGAAAAATTAATGATTATCACTCTATAAAGCATAAAGCTTTAAGGTCCCCTTTAGATGATAAATGAATATTCTTTGGTCTGAGTGATAAATAATACTTGACTGACAATCAGAATAATTAACTTTGGTTCTTATTTAACTGTTTAACACTTGATATTTCCATTCAAATGCATTTTTCACTTTTTTTTTAAATTCACATGAGCTTTCATCTCCTCCATTTTTATCATATATTTTGCATTTTTTATATTTGCCGAAAAAATTTTCCAACTCAATCCCATTATCGTAGGGATTACACCAGATTTGGCCTGCCAGCTTCATTGACACCAGTTTCGTTTTCTTTTCATTCTCATTACTGACTGGCTGATACCTGTGATGCAAATGCAGAAGCAAAAATGAATAAAAATGTGAATTTAATTCAAAAGAATGTTTTCATCCTCAGGTTTCCCATATACTAAAAAGATGGACAAAGGTAAGGCCTGTTCTATCTTTATCATTTTTGCTAATGATCTTTAAGTCTTGACAAAGATGTCAAGATAATGTTGAAGACATTAAAATTGAGAGGCAAATATTTTTTTTTATCTTTTAATGAACCAAAAATCAGGAAAAAGGAGATCGCAGCCTGATGGGATGACTGGAACATCACAGACACCATCTAAAAAACAACGAAGTACACCAAGCAAAGGTATTTTTTTAACTATCTGAAAAATTACTTTTGACTTATTGATAAAATTACGATTTAATTTTTGTATTTATAGAATGTCTGTTCTTACTTTTGTACATGATAAATTTTTTGAGTATTCCCATTCAGACACATTAAACAAGACTTGTTAGTAAGTTAAGATTTATTACATATTTAATACATTAAATGTTTTGTTATCCAAAAGAAGTAAATGAAAATTCAGAGTGTTTTTAACATTAGAGATTGTTTGCATAGCATACGTTAAGCAGTTTCTAAAAGAATTTGTCAAGAGTCTACATCTCAGGTTTTTATCTTTTATTAACTTTAATTATAGCAGAAAACATGATCAAGACAAATTCATGGTCTGGGCATCCACAAAGTATTTTGCCGTACGGAATTCTCATTTTAGCCCCCTTGTCTCTGCCTACCTCTGCCATATATATATATATATATATATATATATATATACATACATATATATACATACACACATATATATATACATATACATTGTGTGTGTGTGTGTGTGTGTGTGTGTGTGTGTATATATATATATATATATATATATATATATATATATATACACACATATATGTACACACACACACATATATACTAAGTAACATGAGTAAAAGAACATTACAAAATCCCCCAGCACCTCATCAATCACCATCTCTGTTTATTCTTTGCAAAAACAACATAAGCAACACAAAGGATAATAGAAGCAGCGAGGACAGGAGGTTGGTAAATGTGGATGCAGCAGAGAATTGCATTTGTCAGCCATTGTTTTAGCCGGTTAACATACAGTAAGCCATGCTTAGCTTATGTGCTGTTCTCAAATGAGGACTTAATTAGCAGCAAGTGAGCACATTAAAGAGTGTAGTGGTTGGGATTTGTTGCCCAAAAGGATTAAAACTATATTTTGAGTGGTTTTATTTTATATTTGGAACAAAACAAAATAATGGAATAGGAAACCATTTTTGTTGATGCACCGTGAAAAAAGCATTCACTTACAACTAAAGGAGATAGATCATCACAGTCCCCATCCTTTTTTCTCCTTTTGTAAATCAAGACACAAACCAATATTTATTTACTCTCTGTGTTTGTTTTCTTTTTAGTTTGGACTTCTACAGAACTAGATATACTGTTTGAAATGAAAATAATCATGCTAAAAGTCAAAGGAAAACTACCTGAAACGAGGCTCAATGACTTTCTAAGGTAGGAAAACATTTTTATTTCACATCTTTGTATTTATTTGAGGAGCAAGGTTTACATACAGATTACTGGATGACCTGACCCCGAAGACTCTTACTTTTGCAATCAATTTATTCTGTGGCATGGTAGAAAGTGTCATGATAAAGAGGTGTCATGATTAGAGGACTGGGGTGATATGTTTGTGTGATCTGGTGTGGGCAAGAAGACGGGCAGCTGAATTCTGTATGTATTGAAGTTTATTGTGGACTTCAGATGATGAACCATGGATAGGGGGATGTTGTCAATTTTGAGGTGAAAGTTGTGAGTGGATTTGAGGTCAACGATTATTATGTAAGATTTATTGTAATGTCGTGCCTGGAAATTGTCATGCATCCAGATTTTTATTTTAGTGAGAAAGTTGGGAGTAGTGGTGTGGGTTTCAGAGGTGGTCGAGTTTGTGGAGATCTAAAATTGTACATCACTGACATAGCAGTGAAAATGGAGACTATGTTGACTAATGATGTTACCAAGGAGGCAACAAAATGAACAAGAGAGGACCAAGCACCCAGTCTCAGGGGAAACCTTGGGGCAGGGGTCTATGGAAGCTGAGCAGATGTTGATATTATTGAATTCTACCTCACAGAACTGTCTGTGAGATACGATTTTAACCGGGAGAGGGTGGTGCTGGTGATATTGACAGAGTCTTACAGACAACAGAGGAGTACGTAGTGGTTGATGGTGTCAAAGGTTGTGGTGTGGTCTCGGAGAATGAAAATGTTGAGGTCGGCAGTGTCTTAAAAGAGTAGTGACTTTGGGGAGAACTGTTTGGTGCTATGTTGGGATCTGAAACTGGACTGAAAAAGGTTCAAACAGGGTGTGATGGTTGAGGTGGTTTTGGTTTGTCAGCAGGGGTGCTACCGGGGATTTCAGGCCCCATGAAAATAATTCTTACTGGGCCCTCCATAGCTGGCCGTGAGGCTGACAGAAAATTTCGATACTGTATACATAAAACTTCATTTAAATGATATTTTTGACTATCATTCCTATATTTGTGAAAGAACAACACGACAGTTACTTGGTAGGGGAAGCACTGACAATACAATGAAATTGATTTAGATTTAATTATTTGCTCCAAGACTAATACTCTATATTTGAAAAACCCATCTCTTCCTTTTAAGACTTGAACATAAAATTCTCTTTAGAATAATGACCATAAAATATAAAACTTAAATGCAATATAAAATCTTCTATTAAAATGAAATGCAATTATAATCTATGGAGAAAACACCCTCAAAAACAAAATGGCCTGTTGCCTTTTCTGATTTATTGTAATTTGAACATGTAGCCCCACATGCAGGTTTAATCTATCTCCAAAACTGTAGGCTCACAGGTGATGGCATTAGATTTGTGGTGAAAAAATACATATATGAGGCTATGTGGTTGTTGCTTTTTATTCTTTTGATTTCCAGAAAATATAAATATTTCTCTGATTGGATTGAGAGCAGTCACCCAGTCTGCAGAACTACAGATGTTCTCTGTTCCTGCTGCAGAGCAGAGTCCCAAACTACTGATGAAAAATTTATATCTATAGCTGATGCTTTTCAATCATTGAAATTGTTCTGAAATACTGACTATTGGCTTTTTTAATGTTTTTTCTCCATAATACTGGATTAATTTAACACACAGCTGCTCACCTCCTTCCTCAGGGGGTACCTGGGCTTGTTCAGGTGGGGCAGGGGGGACTGACAGACAGCTGCTGCTCCTGTTGTCGTGTCTGTGGGGGGAAACTGATGGGCATAGCAGCTTGTTAAACGTTTGCCTGCATTATTTAACTAAAACAACGGTGAAAAGTCCAGAGTTTTCTTCAGAAATATGAGCTAATATGGAAGAAAATTGAGCTAGTTCATATGGACAAAGTTAGGAATAGACAACAGGCTGACGTTCCAGAACTTTCCATCACATGAACCACTAACAGACCCACCTTTCCTATGGAAGAACTGAGCCTTTTTTCTTTTCATTTCTTGCTCCCAGATTTTTGAGACATCCTGCCTCTCTGCCTCTGTTTCTCCACTTGCTGTCTTTGAAAAGTTAGCGCTCTGCAGGCGTCTGACGGAGCGGGTGGACTGAACCATTTCACATAAATACAGGGGGGAGGGCAGGTTGAGAAATGTTTTTCAAAACATATAAACTTAGTGTTACCAATAAATTGTATATAAAATATATGTTTAACTGTAAGTTTATTACTGAGTGCAATAATTTTTTGTCAGTGTTATGATTGTATTAGGGGACTCTGGGCCCCTGTCAATCATGGGCCCCTAGAATCCTTCTCCTTTTCCTCCCCTTTTCAGAGCCCCTGTTTGTCAGGCAACTGTCTGCTCAAGGATTTTTAACAGGAAGGAGAGGTTGGAGATTAGTCTGAAGTTGGACATGATGTCAGGTGAGTCCAGGTTTTTTGAGGATGGGGGATGTAGATGTAGATTGTAGATGGTGTCAATTTTGGATTGAAAGGAAGAGAGGGAGGTAATGCACTTTCCTTCTGTGAAGGGGTTGGAGGAGCTGGAGTGAATTATTTGAGTGTAGTAGGTGGACAGGGTGGTGTTGAGGGCATGTCTTTATAGTTCAAGGTGGTCAGTGTGGGCTTGGAGATTAACTGTTAAACTGGTTTTGTTGTGGAGTCTTTCTAGTTTGCATTTTCACGATTTCATTTTTGTGGAGTTGGGGGTCGAGCAGGAGGAAGGTCAAGGGTGCACATGTTCCCACAGCAAGCTGTCCTGGATGTCAGAATGTAGAGCCAACATCCTCTTAGACTCAGCCACTGCCATGTCAATGTAGCTGGTTAGCATGACAGCAGACTTAGATGTTTTCTTTTTGTGGTTGATGACCTCTCTTTTTGTGTGTGTGTGTAAGTTGACAGGGTGGGAGTAGCTGTGGTGTTGTTAGTTTCAGGCTGGCTTGAGAGGGCTAATGCTAAAAAAATGTGACACAATTCAAAAAAACTTTTGTCCCAGATTATCCAAAATACTCAGAGGACAGCAGAGTCCGTGGGGGGCAGTGATAATACAAAGCAGGACACAGGTAAACTCAAAAACACAGATTTACTCAATGAAGTTTGGCAGCGGCATTACTTGCCAAAATCCATACAGCACAGGAAAAATATCAGATGACTTCATTCTTTAAATCAGGAAAGGAAAACACTTGAAATAGTCCAAGAAGCCAGGAAAAAAACATGTGAGATGGGTTAAAAAGTAAGAATGTCTGAAAGCTTTCTTTGGTGGGACAGCAACAGGCACCATATACTGGAACCAGAACCAGAACCAGAACCAAAAAAAGGACAAGATCAAAAATGACTCATTTGCAAGCAACATAAGCTTTTGATCCTCAAGTGTCTCATGTATGGGAGCACTTTTATGTCCTGTTAAGTGTCATTACAATGGAAAGAGGGAGGTGGATTAAACAGCCAACATCCCCTCACACATTCACTTTACCATTAAACATTAAAGTCAAGCCAGAACTTTATGAACAACCAAAATGGAAAGTAGTGGATAAGTTATTACAAGTATTCACTGTTGCTCCCACTGCAGACAGGTGGACATCCAGGGCACTAATCAAGGGATTAGTGACTCTAAATTGCCCTTAGGTGTGAGTGTGAGCATGAATGGTTGTCTGTCTCTCTATGTGGCCCTGTGATTGGATGCCGAATGGTTCACGGTGTACCCTGCCTCTCACTCAAAGTCAGCTAGGATAGTCTCCAGGCCCCCACGACCCCGAAAGGGATAGGCAGTATAGGAAATGGATGGATAATTTTCAAAGGCTTTAAATCAGATTTTAATGTTTGTGGAAAGATTGGTGCTGTTTCCATCTAAGGGCCTGATCTACTAAGACCCAAAATAATGGGTGCTACAATGCTTGTGCAAACAAAAAAATTGCACGTGCTATTAGTAGGTGTGTTGCAGGTGATCTACTATCACTGCATGTGCAATTGAAAACAGGCGCAACAGTGGTGTGGACCGCACTCTTTAAAGGAGGAGTTTGCTTGTGCTACCGGTTGTCACCATGGAGAATTTGGGAGAACAGAGTGGCTGTAAATGAAAAACAAAGTTTGAAGCCATGGAGTTTGAGGCAAACACACTTGGGGTAATTTTTTTTGCTGTCATTTTGATGGACAAGCTTTTCCCTCATGCCTTATTTCTATCCATCATTTTTAATTTTCCTTTTCTGATAGCAGTTAAACATAATCTAAATGACAGCATTCACATTGTTACTCAGCTTCATCACCAATAACCTCTCATGTGAAGAGCAGTCTTACATTTACACACACACAGACCGCGTGGGTACGCTTGCCTTTTACGCATTGACTGCGTCACACTCTCCGTGCACTGACAGCATCTAAACTCACTGTCAGTAGTGGAGAGTGTGATGCAGTCAGCTCTGAGGGACAAACAGAGTGATTATGGTTATGAAGGTTTTTTTTTTTTTTTTAATATAGGTTAAGTGACCTCCTCCACGATGTATTAAGAGCGCAAAACAGAGAGGGTTTACTCAACTTGTGCGTCTGCATCAGCATGACGGCACACTGAATTGTCCCTGTTTTTCGAGTCCTTCATAATGACAGACAGCCTCCAAGTCTTTCTGTTTTTCATCCAAAAATTCAGTCAGTGATGGAAAATAATCCACTAAATTTAGACGCAAAAACACTGCGCGCAATCGGTTGTGGGTTTGATAAATCACATTGTGGATGCTAAATGATCACATTTGCATCTCCTCCTCCCAGTATTTTGTGCGTTCTGATGATCTGCATGTTTTCTGTATATTCATGAAGGCAAACACGCTAAATGGATTGCATGTGCTATTTTGCTCATTTGACAGAAGCAGTTCTCGGTGCACCCTGTTAGTAGATCAGCTTTGCACAGGCTATCTAGTTTGCACATGTTTTTATACACAAAAACCTTGAGTAGATCAGGCCCTATGACTGCTGGTTCTTAGATGGAAACAGCAAAAAAAAGATTGTGTATGTTTCAATAAGGTTTGTGAGTAAAAATATTTTTCCCCTCACTTTTCTGACCTCTACTACGTATGCTACACGTACGCTACACTTACGCTACACATATTTTTGGTCAGACAGTCTGAAGTCTGCCTCAGTACTGCCTCCCCCTGTGTGAATAGGTTGAGATAAAATTCTGAATGTTTGCTAAAGCCTTTTTTCTATTTTATGAGTCATTAAAATATCCATTGATGACAGTTTTCCGCTCATGACAGGAAGAGCTGAAGATCACTGCTCTAATACCTAAAAGTGTATATGAGGAAAGGAGAGAAGCGGAATATAAGTCATTTTATTTACAATTTTTTTAAATCAAAGCAGATTGCACAACATCGCGCACCTATGCAGCCAGTTTAGTATCAATGTGAGTCACTTCACCCAGTGTCCATTTCCACAGAGCAGATCAACCAGAAACCCAAGAACAAGCTCTCAGGGCTTCTGACATTCAAAATACAGTGGAAATGGTCGAAGTAATGTTGACACAGACAGAAAATTAATGTCAGCCAGGCAAAATAACCTGTTGTTTCCATGTTGCTCTTCCTTTCATCTCACAATCTCACAATAATCTTGTGAAGTTTTGGTTCTCTCGTGATCTTATAATCTGGTTTTCAGTCACTGCTTTGCTCCCCTGCCCAGCGCTTTAAATACACTTCAAGTGGGTGAGGACATAGGCTGTCAGTCTGAGAAAAGCCACAGTGCTGAGGGATGTCCCGCATCAACCCTTACCTGTGGCCATGAGCACTTGGTATTGAAGGAGGGACTTTGAGAATGTAAACAAGTGGATCCCTCAGGAGGGAGTCTCTCGAGCAAATGGAAAATGTTGTGAAGAGAGGCATCTGGATTTACTTGTGTGGCCTGTTGCTGATGATCCAACCCTGGATAAGTGAAAGAAAAAGGATGAGCTGAACTAAAATATAACACTTAGTTGACTGGAGAGCTGGAATTGAAGTCTTACCTTTATGCTTTCATTCCTTAGCTACCATTACTTTATTTCTTAGTTACATTGATCATGTGCAAGCAGTCATTAGAGCTTTTAGTGCAGAAAAAAACACTGAAGCTGCCTTTTCTAATCCTTGGGTTGACTGTTCACAGGCAGGTGTCTTGCAAATTTAGAATTTTGTATAATTTAACCCATATTTAAACTTTGGTTCAACAGGAAAAAAATCAGCGATTTGGAGACAGAGAAGCGGGAACTTGTTGGCATCTTTGGTAGAACAGGTACTGGAAAAAGCTCTTTAATAAATACTGTCATTGGAGAGAAGGATCTCTTGCCCTCAGGAGACATCAGTGCATGTACAACAGTCATCATCAAAGTGGAGGCAAACATGAAAAACTGGTGGTACGAAGCAGAGATCGAATTCATGCCACTGGAGGTGAATCAGCAGAAAATGCTTCTCTCTTTACCAACAATCACAATGTAGCTGGAATAACAGATGCAGATGACATTGCTCCAAACATACTTTTTGTGTGTGTTTGACTCAGTCTAACTAATTCAAATGTTTTACTTTCCCTTTTTTGAAATCAGGATGCAACAGATGTCGTGTGGAGCCTAAAAAAAACAGCCCTGGCAAGAGATGACAATGATGGTGAAGATGATTATGATGATGATGAAGATGACAGTAAATCTGATGCTATTGAAGAACTGTCAGGGCTGTATGGAGAGAACTGGGAACAAATCTGTTCCCAAGACGATTTCATGAATAAGAAACACTTCAGACAAATCCCAGAGCTTTTCAATTGTGTGACGAAGACCTTGGCTTTTAAATCAGTAAGGAGAGAGTTATTCTTATGTTCATGTGTACATAAAAAAGTTATACCCTCTCAACATCTACTAGTGAGTTACTTTCAAACTCCAACAGGTATTTTACGATATGTCTCTTATGGGAAAATTAAGGAAAATAACTTTAAACAGATGGAGCTTGATCCTAAATATCTACAATGCCATAACCAACATTCTCTTCATAGGACAGTCATTTTTTTTTACCTTGATTTTTAGTCTTTGTCACTTGCTTTGGCCAAATGGACAGGAATAATTTATATAAACACCTGATTCAAGGTTCAAGGTTCAAGGTTTCTTTTTAGTACCAGATGGTAAATTTGTTTCACAGATCAGGGAACCTGGTAATTCAAACAAATCACACAATAAGGAAACATTAAAATCAGCTAAAATTAAGAAACCCTCTGCAGGTCGCAGGATGCGCATGTGCCCATCTTCTATCAAAAGATACTGATCCAGACCAGGGGGAGGGTTGTGCTAGTTGTTACCATGCAAACTAACAGGCCCTTACCTCTTCTGAACCACAGGTTGGTTTTATGAAATTCCACCTGGTTTACACGACGACGGAAACTGCCAAAAACCGAAAGTTTTCACTGCGTTTTAGCCTCCCGTTTACACGAGACCAGTGCCCGGAGTGTCTGAATCTGCAAACTTTTGAAACCAGGGTCCAAGGCGGACAGTTTTCAAAACGCATTGCCACCTGGCTTCGGCCACATTTACACCGAGACTCTCTGACCTGAAATGCAAAGGTTTTTCCTTTGCTTCCTCAAAAATGATCCACGTTCAGATGGAGACGGAAGAAGGACTCAAATTGATGTAGTGTGCATGGCAGTCCAGTAGATGGCGTTGTAGGTTTGCAGAGAAACAGCGCTGTTACAACACTCTGCACTCTGCAAACCTACATCGCCATCTACTGGACTGGCATGCATGCTACATTGTTTCAAGTCCTTCTGTCTCCATCTGAACCCAGATCATTTTTGAGGAAAAACCTTTGTGTTTCAGGTCAGAGAGTCTCCATGTAAACGTGGCCTTAGTGCAGAACAGCCTAACTCATGGAGGAAAGTGTATAGAAAAGTGCTGTTAAAACAGCATTTATACAGTAGTTATGAGTGTTTAATCCATCTGTCATCAATTTAAGCCAATCCTATTTTTGTATTGATGTTTCCTCTGAACTGAAAGTTGAGTGCTGACATAAGCCTTGACTGTCCTCCATTCACTCACATTGTGCAGAGTCTGATATACTTATGTAGCCCACTTTTCTCTGCTTTAATAGAGAAGGGCCCTGAGTTCGTGTAACAAAATGATTTCACTATTAATAAACTCCTCAAAGCAATATTTAGGTTTCCTGTAGAATCTACAATAATAAAAGTTATCTTGGGTTTCGGCGATAAATCTCTAATAAGCAGAATTAACAGTACGATTTGGCTTAATTAACTCCAATTCTAAGGATGCACTGTAATATTTAGCAAATATCACACTAGAAACAGATACAGTGAAAATAAACTCAGCTATTTACTGAATTTCTAGTGCAAGGATAACAGAAACTTCCAGGCATGTTAACACAAATTTCCTTCTTGGTAAAACAGAAAGTAATAATAATAACCTGCTATAGTGTCTCTAAACAACCTCAAAATACAACTTCAGTGGGCCCACACTCTCATACACGCACACACTCACACAGCCAGCATGTAAAGAAAAACCTCGTTGCAGGCCTGATGTGGTGATGCTTGAGAGCAGTGAAATCCACAGCGTCTTAACTGCTAAGTCCACAGGCAATGGCGGTCTGCTCCGAACGGCAACGGCCTACGTGTCAGGGTCTCCAGTGTTCACCAGAGCGGCTCACAGGCGTCCAACAAAGGCGATGTGGTCTCCGACCAGGCAGCAAACAATGTCCAAGTGATGACTTGTGGCGCACACCTACAGCATGTCCGATGACTCCTCAGGGCTTCGGGTTGAGATGATGAGGGACAGCCGATAGCTTTAGCTGGGTTAGCTAGGCAGTGGCTAAAAGTCTGCTTGTTTTGCTAACGAATGCTAATACTACACACTGAATTAGCGTGTGAGCTAAACTCATGGGCATCTACAAAGGCAACTTCGCTCAGAAATGTCTTCAGCTGCTCACAACAGTGCACGAAGAAGGGATCAAATCTCAGAATGTCCAGCCGACAGTCTTGGATATTGAAACTTCAGACTCACAGTACATTATTTCACACACGCTGGTCGTAGTGTGGCTCAGCCATATTTTCACTCGGATTCCCTCACAGGTCACCGTCTCTCTCCGACCTGGAGCTGCACGTACTTTTAACCAATAAATGAACAGTATTCTCTCACGTCACTATGAACTCTTCAAAATAAAATGAAATATTTATCAAGATACATTTATGTCTTTTAACCCCTTTTTTTAACATAACTATTAAACTTATTTATGACAGTATTTTAACTTATAATGAAATGTTTTTAAAATTCATTCACAAATAGTTTGACCAATGAAATCAACATATTTACAGATACACATTTTTTTTAATGATTGCTTATTTTAACTAACCATTTTAACAGGGTTACACTTACAAATCTCAGGTAACAGGGTTACACCCTCTCCCTTCTAAATGTCTGTTGATCACAGCGATGACAGAGAGAGAAACTGAGTGTTAAGTCAAGCTACACAAAAGGATTTGCAAAGAACCAGTCATCCTTTTAAAATAAAAAACACCCCTCAGACTCAGTTATTCAAAAATGTGCAGTGTAATTGATCCTTTTGTCTCTCTACGGCTCGGTACCAAATGATTAATGACCCAGTACCAGTTGTTAACCTGATGGTTGTAGCCTCTGGTATAAATACATATTCTGAACACATCTTTCTGTTCTCTCTCTGCTCTCTTCCATCATCAACTGTGCATGTATGAGGGTCCTGCAGCCCACACTGTCCCTGCACTGTGCTGACCACAGGCTACGGGCAAAGTTTGCACTGCTGAGCTTGAAGTTTATTTGAGGAAAAGGGCCTGCCTGCAGTACATGACTTGGCTTGATTTTAGAATATAAACAAACAGGATCCACTTATATCCACTTAAAGCTTCATT
This sequence comes from Cetoscarus ocellatus, assembly GCA_037902135.1. NCBI lineage: Eukaryota > Metazoa > Chordata > Actinopteri > Labriformes > Labridae > Cetoscarus > Cetoscarus ocellatus. The sequence goes on from JBAMNC010000730.1 coordinate 74,243, forward strand.
CAGTGCAGATGGCTGCTGTTGCACAAAAAAAAAAAATTGTAAGTGATGAAGTAGAATTTTTGTTTCATACTTTGGTGCCTTTTAACAGTGACAGGTTGACAGATTTAAAGAACCCAGAGTCTGCTATTTTTTAGTTTTATATGGCCTTCAGTGTGTTCAACATGTCTTCTCCTCTTGATACTGTTCTATGCACATGAGGAAAAGTCTGGGGCATCAGCTCTCTCTCCCTCTTTAAGCTGTTTGAAATGGCTCGTTCCCCTGTCCCCCCAATCGAACCCCCAGTGTGCCACCCTGTCATTTGTGAAAATGAGCAGGCAGATCTACAACCTTGTAAAGACAAAGAGGCAATCTGGGTTAGCTGTCCTGAGAACAAGCAATGTCTGAAAGCCTGTTGTTGGCCTGTAATGACTGGGGAATAAGAAACCTTTGTTTGATCACCCTCCAGTTGCTTTGAGGGGTTTTGCATTTCTCTCTCACTTTATTTATGCAAAACCACTTTGCCTTTTCAAGCCCACAGGGAGTTGAACTTCTCCCACTGATGTATAAAGCAGTCCAACTGGTCTGTCAGGCTGGATGAGTCTCCAACTCACTCTTCTTATTTAAATGATTTTTTTTAACAACCGCCAAACAGCAGTTCGTTCATACTGTGGGACTGGTCAGATATGTGTGTTTCCATAAGTCATATCTGAGATCTGGTACAAAATGATTTCTGCTGTTTGTGAGTTTGGACTCCAGGGACACCTCAGCATCAGCCTCAACCTTTTTATTTTTGATTAAATAGTCAATGGATGAACACACACACCATGACCGGGTTGTATTGATGTGAATATTGAACTTAGCACTGCCAACCAGAATAATTATAAACAGACTGGAAAATAAAATGCACCTATAAACAAAACTACTGCTTGTAAAATTTTAAAATGATGTCCTCTCTATGGTGCATTTCATTAAGATCTCTTTGTTTACATGTAGGCTGGAGAGCTGTCTAGAGAACTCATCAAATACACAAGAGGACGTTCACAGGACAGAGCGGGTGAGGATGGAAAGAGGTTTTGGCCCCTGGTGAAGTGTGTGACTATCAGAGTCCCAAACAATAGTTTCCTCCAGCATGTTACACTTGTGGATCTACCTGGAACTGGGGACAACAACAAGACAAGAGATAATATGTGGAAAGGGGTAATTAATTTGCGTTCTTGTGTTAAATACACATTTGCATATAAAAAAGTGTACTTTTGCTCTATGACGAAGCTCTGACATTGTGTTTTTCTGGTATTCCAGGTTGTGGGTAACTGCTCTACTGTGTGGATTGTGACTGACCTTACCAGACCAGCAGCAGACAAAGAAGCATGGGAGATTCTGAAACGTGCCAGCAGCCTGATTGGAAATGGTGGCCAATGTCAGCGCATTCACTTCATCTGTACCAAGTCTGATTCCTCTGGACTTTCAAGTACCTCGTAGGTTTTTAACATTTGAATTAGGCATGAACACTGAGAAGTGTTTTTATATTGGTATCTCACCTGAACACTCTTCTCTCACATAAACTCTGTTGTAATTTGCATTAGTAACTTATTAATTAAACTGCCTCAGATACATTTTTAAGCAGCTTACATACGACCATAATCTGTGCTGAATATCCCTGTTAGGGTTGAGGGGGACTGGAGCCTATCCCGGCTAGTGTAAGGCCCTGAAATGGTCACCATATAATCATAGGGCTGATATGTAGAGACAGACTAAAAGGGCCATTTAGAATCAACAGATAACCTTATGATTTGATGACTCTGGATTGTAGAAGAAAACATTAGTCCCAACCTGCAAGAAACCCGCTGAAAACTAATACCGCTTTCACACTAAAATTAGCGGGTCAACGCGGGTTTTTTCAATGCGGGTTAACCTGCTAACAATCGGCAAGTGCTTTAGGCAATACTCAAGACATTTATTTATGAAAAATATTTCATTTCAAAAATGTTTATAATGTTGTAGTGTAAGTCACTGCCCCTGAGAATTGACCCTTTGTCAGCCCTGTCCATTTAAGTAAGTGATCCTTTGTCAGGCCTTCCATTCTGTTAGTAGGTTAGATAAATCTATTGTTGTTGGCCTTCCACCTGTTAGAAACAACAGAAAATAAGGACCACTGTCTTTTTTTCAGTTCAGCAGCCATTTTACAGAGGAACAAGGATGCCAAGGAGGCAGTGATGAAGAAGTTCAGCTTACAAAAGAAACTTAAGGTGAGTGTTTAAGACTGTCTTTAAAAAAGTGGCTTTGTATTTTAACCCTACCTCACAGTCTGTTATTATTATTACAGAATCATTTTCCTGATGAAAGTTTCCAAGTGTTCACAGTGAGCGCCAAGGAGTTTCAGAACAAACAATATTTAGAACCTGTGGACACTGGTAAGTGAAGCCCATGGGTCACCTTATGTTTAAAATGTTACAACAATCTCGGTTTGTAAATATCTCAAATTAAAGTTGTATTTATCGACAGAAATCCCAAAACTTCAGGAAGTTTTACAAAGCCTCAATGACCATCACTCAGAGACTCTGAACTATGTGCGTGGTGGGTATGGAATTTTGGCCCTAATTCAAGGAGCCTGCTACGCCAAAGTGGTAAGATCAGTCTTAATTTATGATCAGTCTCAGTTTAACAGAAAATAATTCCAATTCTCTCAAATAACCAAAGTCTCACATTTCCATGTAGTTAAATGATTGGACACATATTAGACAAATGCCCTCTTAGGGCTGTCGCGACACCAGAATTTGAACTTTGGTACGATTCCAGGAAAAAAGTTTGGTAGCAAAAGATACATGTTTCAAAAACAGTAAAATTACTCTTTTCTAATCTTAACAACACTTCCTACATTGAAAAAACATGTAATCAAGTTATGAGCAAAAAGCAATGGATCCTTTTTCCTGGAAAACAAGACAACAAGTGACATGATCTGTGTATAAGTATATAGCACACTTAGAGATTTGATTGCAGTATTGTAAATATTTCATTTAGATGAATATGCTGTCTTTCTGTAAATTATGCACAATTTGCACTTTATTTTTGGTTTTCTGTAGTTTATTAAATGAGTGATGATTTAAAAAAAAAAAAGCAATTAAGTTATGAACACACTCAAAAAACATTTTCTGTGTATGAAAGGATTTTGAGCAAATTTTGCTTTTAAACTTTTAAGTGCTCAAACCATAAGATTTTAGTTTTTTTTGTGGGGGGGAGGGGTTGTGTGTTTTTTGCACTTTTTAGCAATTTATATCGTGATCATGAATTTAAAACATACATATTAATATAATTGGGGATGTAAGGGTTGTATTAATGTATGGAAAAAAGGCTCAAAAAATGGCACTACAGCATGTAAAAATCTGCAAATATGCTCTGGCAGACATGTTCTATGGCAGGTCATAAAACTTTGTACATTTTGATATGTCATGGAGAAGCCTTTTCAGAGAGCCATCTTTGCACCTTCTTCCAAGTTCGAAACGGCATTGTTGTTGTACAACATGTATGTTGACATGTTTTGTTCTTTGTACTTTTGAGCCTCAAAGGCCTTTTCAAACTTAAAACTTTCTACAAGACTTGTCTATCAGTGCATTTGTGAGCTTCACCACAAAAATGTATGCTGTTTCCACCTGAAAGTAACTGCTTTAAGAGCAGTAGGTGTCATTGTCCCATGAGTGCATAATGAAGCATTTATGAGAGTTAATGAGACACTTTCCACTTTAGATCTGGTACCTGCAAATATGCATTATGAGCTGTTAATAAGTTCACAATTAGAAATGTCTTATTCTTGATAAGAGCATAATTTAGAATTCATTAACCTCAATGAGATACTTCCCACTTTAGATCCAGTACCTGCAAATGGTCCTAATTAACTATTAATATATATATATATATATGTATATATATATATATATATATATATATATATATATATATATATATATATATATATATATATATATATATATATATGTGTGTGTGTGTATATATATATATATATATATATGTATATATATAAATATAAAATGTCTAATACCTAATAATTCTTTATAAGTGTTTATTAATTCTTATTTGATGCATATTAAGCACTAATTAACGCTTATTTTGGTACCTTAATATAAAGTGTTACCCACAACATTACCTGCTCTGTTTCCAAATATAACTCTGTTGTCTGTCAGTCAATCCATCTATGCTAATGTTCCCTCCTTTAGTTTTTAGTTTATTGAGGCACCACAACAGCCCCAGAGAATCCGTCACCTTACTTCCGTACTGCCTCTTGAGAAATATATTGACAAAACACACATCTTCTTTACTCTTTTTCCAATGAAGTTGCTTTCAGAGTCAGACTCATCATCTCGTTAGATTCTTCAGCTCTGCTCACGTCTGTGCTCTGCCCTCTGAACCCAGTCGCTGCAGCTCATACAGCTCACAGCAGCAGATCAAGGATCAGTTTAATCTCTCCCCCGGCAGTTTATGTGTGCTAGACTAGGCTGAAGAATCGGATTATGTATCTGTTTTTTTTTAGTTTCAGTCTTGTCTCTATTCTGTAATGTAAAATGTAATTATTTTCAAAAACCATTTGCTAATCAATGTATTCTGTTTTTTTATGGAGAAAATTTGGTGTTTTTATTATGCAATCAAAAAGAATAGATTTGAAAACAAAAAATTGCAATCAAAATTATGATTTTAAAAATACAAAAAAACATGCACGTGAACCAGTTACATATATTTGTGATTAAATTGTATCTTGATAAATCCACAGGCTTTGTTTAAAAACCAAAATATTGTTCTCATGAACCACAGATTCTTTTGCATTTCCTGAAGTTTTGTTTGTGTTTCTAAAAGTTTTGCTTGCGTTTCTTCCTGACTGTCATGGTTGGGGCCTCCTCCAAAAACTGTAAGAAGCCTCCTGATTGGTCAGTTTCACTCAGAGAGAAGGGATGATAACTTATCATCGTTTCGCCTAACTTTTCTGTCTTTTTGATGCTATTAAGGTTACACTTGTCACTCTTCTTGTACTTTTTTCCCCAATCAGTAGAGAGAGCGTTATCAGACATGAACACTCGTAATTTATTCCTACCAGTTTAGCACTATGCACTCGTCAGGAGTGACTGATGACCTTATAATGGCCCAGGCTCCAGTGACAGTTTGCGTAATCTAACAGATATTGACCTATTAATGGATAAACAAAACTTAAATCAGATAAACTTTCAGAACAAATCATCAAGTGTGTGTGTGTGTGTGTGGATTATTGAGTCATTCATCCTATAAATTAAGGTTGGATATTCGACAGATATTCACTCTGGTTCCTCTGGCTCCAGCTATGACGTCACTGAGGTGAGAAGACTGAGCAAAACTTTTAGAAACACAAACAAAACTTCAGGAAATGCAAAAGAATCTGTGGTTCATGAGAACAATACTTTGGTTTTTAAACAAAGCCTGTGGATTTATCAAGATACAATTTTAATCACAATTATATATGTAACTTGTTCACCTGCATGTTTTTTGTATTTTTGAAACCATAGTTTTGATCGCAATTTTTTTGTTTGTTTTCAAATCTATTCTTTTTGATTGCATAATAAAGAAACAAAATTCTCCCCATATTTTTTCCCCAAGTTTTACACATTGTCACTGAAATTGGGATTTGTAAATATGAACCTTAAATCTGTCATATTCACAGATTTTCTGCAGCTGATGCTGTTCCTCCTTCCTCTCTTTTCCTCTCTCTTCTTTTGTTTGCTGCATTTTTTCACTCCAACAAAGACTCCCATCCACATGCAGATAAGCTAATAAAATGACTGAACATTGAGTTACACATTTCACAGAGAACAAATAATGGTCACCTTACTGAGTGAACAAGGTGCCTATTTGTGCAGGATTTCTTTCACCAGGGGAGCTCTGTGTGATTAAGTAGGCGGAAGGACACATAGGTGTGCTTTGTCTCAAAACAGTGCCAAATTAAAGTGGCTTGGTTGTAGGAAATTAAGCAGATATAAATAAACTGTTTTTAGCTTGTGATGACTCTGTGCTGTTTTTATGGCTTGTTTTCTTCCACAATTTTTTTAATTGCATGAAATGTCTGGCAGCATGTACAGCAATGCATATAGAATTAGCGTGTGCCCTGAGAATTCTGAACAGAGAGAGAACTGAGCTGTGACACTATGGCACACGTTCAGGCTCATGCCATGTACCTCACACAACCCCACTTCAAAAAAACAGAAATCCATTTAATATCTGATTTGTTTTTTGTTTTTCAAATGTAACATGCTCACAGCTTTAATGACAGAAATTTAGAATCACTTACTTTCCATTAAACAAATGTCACCTGAATTTTTATGTTTTGAATTTTAGAAGATGTTTTCTATTTTTATTTCAGTCTGGGAATGAAGAAGCTGTGTGCAGAGAACTTGAGGAAAACTTGGCCTCTGGGAAGGAGAGACTCCTCAAGTCCATGGAAGAAACCTATGAAGCTTTTGACAGCTGCCTCTGCACAGGGATCGAGAAATCCTTGAGTTCATGTGATGGTGCTTTGAAATCCTTCTTAAATCCAAAGGTAACTAAACATCTTATTTTAAAATTAAAACCACTGATTTTGCAACATGTCTCAAAGTTTTGACTGTCTTTGAAATGTTATTTTATTTCTTTTGTTTCAGGGGAAGGGGAAAGGTGGTGGTTTTCACAGGACCCTGAAGAGCATTGTTTCAAACAGTGGTGCCTGCATAACAAAAAAAGGGAAGAACCTGAATCTCAATGAGACTTTGGCTTCATGGCTGAAGGAGAGCATTGATGAGGAATTCAGCAGGACCTTCCCGTAAGAAATGACAAACAATGACAAGAAATTCCTGCTTAAAGCAGTGGCAAACAGAAAACTGTGAAATAAAATTCATAATAATGCAAATTATTTAATAAGGTGTGTAGATTAATTCACCAATTAATTAATTAGAGTTTTTTTGTATTTTGCCAAAGAAATCCCAAAAATTATCTCAAGATTATTTTTAGAACTAATACAAGCTTACCATGGATTAGTCCTCTGCAGGATTTGTGACAGGAAAATAGCTCTTTGTCGGGCAGTAACCTTGAGAAGAAAGAGGCCAATTATACAGTCTTCAAGAAATTCTTCAAATTAAAAAAAAAAATACAAATTCAGATTATGAATTTTCATATTGGGTGCAAGAAACAAAGGTGTTTTCACGCCTACAGCACAGTTGGTTTGTTCTGATTCAGGTGAAAAACACTTCCAAATTTGTGTATTTCTGGTTGATCATTTCATGTTCACACATGTAACCATGCCCAGTCGCACTTTGCAGCAGCTGGCTGGTCCAAGAAAACCCCGCTGACTCTGCATTATGTGAAGAGTAAGAAGCGGGAGGCTTCTCTGTCTGTATGCTGCCATTTATTATCTGTACAAACAGACTGATACTGGTCATACACTTGGCTCGTCTCAGCATACCGAAGCACACTACAACAGGACAGCAGAGTAAACACAGATGCTAGTTACCTTGTTAATAAGTACAAAAAGTTATTACATAGACATTTTAGTACATGAAAACTATGATAAACCACACAAAATATATCTCATAAACCTCTACATTAATCCCTTTATGTTTAAAAGCCTACAAGAGGAGAAAATTAAGTTTATACATAGTTATTTTACAAACTGCTTTGGTCTGCGACTACCTTGGGCACATCTCTCATACGATGGCAATGCATTGCAGCTGCCCATTGTATATATAGACGTAACCCACGAGAGGGCACCTTAGAGCCATATATGCCAAAAAGGAACATAAATCTCAGAGAGCAAGTGGAATAATATACAATATAAATCCTGTTACACATAGTAGTATTTTGACGCAAGCTTTGTCCAGGCTGAAGGCCACTGCTGGCCTAATGACATTCTGTCATTCTGTGTAGCTTTGCTCGACCACAAGTTCTGCTGTGCATCATGGGAAGAAAACCAGCAAGCAACCAACAAAAAGATAATGTAATGATTATACAGAGATTAACTATCCTGTGTATACAGATAAGCATATTTATCAATGTGGGGCATGCCTTGTGACATAAAGCCGCATTCACACCGAGCGTGACTTGGCGACCCAGATTGCATGGCCCAACCAAGTCATGTCACCTGTCCATAAATAGCTCATTAGGTCACCATTGCGTCACTAAGTGATGTCACGCCCGAGTTTCACCGTGATCATATCATATATCATATAATAGGATGTATAAGCTGACAATATTCCAACTGTATTCCAACGTCACTTAAATCCTTTCTTACGGGAAATTATGTTTTTGTTCTTTTCCTGACCAATCTCCATTAAGCTGCCTACACACCGAACGAGACTTTGCGACCTCAGCGACCACTCTCCATGTAAAGTCAATGTACAGCTGCAATGGGGCTGGGCTAAGCCTCCTGCAATGCGACGGCAATGATCAAGGCAACCGGGTCGCTTGTCGCTCCGTCGCCAAAGTTGAAAAAGTTTATCTTTTCAGGCGATGTCGCGTGTGACAGCCAATCAGCGTTGTGTGGGTGTGTGACAACACCTGTAACAAACTGTTCGTATTCCATTTCATAGAGTGACAATTCATGTCCGTGTGGGAAACATTAGTTATTGAGTACATTAGTTCCGCCTAGACGGGACCGCAGGGAACTCGCAGACGATGCTGCTACAGGGTCATCAGTGCAGTGTTTTGTGCTTGGTAGGTGAGTGAAAAGGATACAGTTGGAGTAATGTCAGCTTATACATCCTATAATATGATAGATGATATGATCACCGTGAAACTGCAGGCATGACGTCACTGAGCAATGGCAACGGTGACCAAAAAAAGGCATTTATGGACATGTGACGAGACTTCAGTGGGTGACATGACTATGGTCGCAAAGTTGTGTTTGGTGTGAACACAGCTTTAAGCTGTGTTCACAGTAGTTTATTCCAGTTCACAGAGTGACAATCCATGTCTATGTGGTAAACATTAGTGAGTACATTAGTTCCACCTAGACGGGACCTCAGAAAACCTCACAGACGATGCTACTGCAGAGCCATAGGCCAAGGATACAGTTGGAATAATGTCAGCTTATACATCCTATTATATGATATATGATATGATCACAGAGAAACTCGAGCAGACGTGACGTCACTGAGTGACGGTGACCAAAATGAGGTATTTATGGACGCCAGTGGACATCAGTGGGCAAAGCGATTATGGTTGCAAAGTTGCGTTTGGAGTGAACACAGCTTTAGATTTTTATCTACCACCTGGCTCCTCTGGTCATGAAAAAGATGGAAGGACTTGATATGGCTTGGTCTGTGATGAGTGTGACTAGCAGAACAGTTGTTCAATCACCAGTTGCAGTTGTTTTTGAAGATTCTGCCCTCTGAAAACATTTTCTATCAGCTCTTTCCCAGATGGACTAGTTAAATATTTCCATGGCGTATATATGGAACTGTCCGTCTGGTGTGTCAAGTTAGGTAATTTCCCTGTTTGTTATCACTGCTGCTATTTTGCTCTGGCCATCGATCAAGGCTTAAAGCTTTAGCTATCTGTTGATCATAATGTTTTGACATAACTTTCATTATTTTCACCACTGTGCATTGAAAAGGGCAGTTTCCTGACGTCAATTCCAGCCATGAATCTGTACAAAAATACACATGGGCTCCATATGCCTGGAAAAATCAAAGAATGTTTTCCCTGATTTACCTGAGAAGTGAAGTTAAAGGTCTCATGTCCTGGTGTTTGACTGTGTACATCATGTCTTGAGTGTCTATTGAGCAAGAATTTGATTTAAGTTGAATAAAAAATAGAAAATGTTGTTCCTGTAGAGTAGGACTGAATGTTATTGCTTTTTCACATCCCAATTGTGCTGTGCTCATGCGTACTAGCCACATCGTAGGACTTGCTATAGTGGTCACATCGTTGGTTAGTCATCGTCTGTTAATAGAGAATTAAAGCACTCGTTTTTTCTTTTTCTAGGGCTATTAATGAAAGTCTGTCTGATATCAGCCTCAGCAGTCAGAGAACTGATCACTGTGCAGCAGACTTTGTGTCTCTTTGTTTAACGATGACGGTGCTCCAGAAAGACACGTCCACATGAAGCACAAAACATCATTCTGTCATGCAGGGTGTGTTTCAATAAGTTTCCTTGGTGCAACAGTTTATCGTTCCACTGCTGATCAATGCTCTGATCCAGTAGAGATTCTGTTAATTGCACGATCATGCCGCTGTGATCATGTATCAATCAGCTGTATGTGAGCGCTGGTGTGTGTGGCCTTCTAAGCTCTGTATTGTGCCAAATGACTGTCAGGCTGACCAAACAAAACTTTTAATGTTGTTAGAAAGGGTTGATATTGTTTTAGTCAGATACTTACAAGCAACAAGATTACTTTTGAAGATCATCCATTAAGACTCATGCCTCCACCTCCTTTCCTCCTGCTCCATGTGTCTCCACATCAGAGCGCTGCAGGGTGGAGAGCAGGGGCGGAGCACAGGGGCAGAGTCCTGATGGAGGCTCCCCAGATTATCTGACATCATTAAGGGACTGGCACACATTATTTCCTCCTACTCCCAACACAAATATACATTTGAAATGTAAAGAGTGCCCAAAAAAAAGGTTTCCGCCAAACTTTTTTTTTTAATTGACATTGTTTCTATTGGTTCTGACACCATCTCCTTCATTCTGTGACAAACATACAGCATGTTAAAAACCACTGATTCATATTCTTCACTTGAAATGTATTCCTTTGTTTGGCTACAAAATGAAAGACTTCTAGACTTTGTGGTGATAAAACATAGCAACAATTTCATGAATAACAGGTCGTTATTTACCAATAACACAGAGTTCCCCTGATAGTTCTTTATTCTCTCTCTGTCTGAGATGCTCTGTTGGAGCTCCGGCCAGAACAAGGCCTCCTCCCCCACATGCTCTGCAGTGGGCTTGCTTCCTCAAGCCTATGTGCTTAAACTGATGATGAAACAGTGGTTGGACATTACACTGGAAGGTCTATTCAGGGGGGCTGGAGGAATGAGACATATTAGACACCATAAACGCGAAGAAGGAGAAGTCCTGATGTTGAAAATGCTTGTCTGTCTGTGTGGAGTGGTCTTTGGGGGAGACATGTTAAAAGCACCGCAGTGCATATAAAAATTAAAAGCATATTATGGGCAATTTAATAAAAAGGTTTGATCTAGGGTTAATCAAAAGGCTGTTCATCAGTACAGCTGCCACCTCATCACAGGCATGTTAAGTGTTTGGAAACATGTCAATTCTTGTTTAATTCAAGATTTTCTTCTGGTCATTCTACAGAAATCTTCAAAGCTGTGAACCATTCAATGGTGCCATTAAGTCCTTTACACTGGAAACAGGAGCACTGTTTCAGAAGTACAAAAATGTGGATGGGATGCTACTGCGACTGAAGTATCTCAGTACAGAGGTAAAGATGAGTATGGTACAATCTTATTTTCGTCTTGTCTCAGCAGGTTTTTAGAGCAAAGGCCAAACAAAGGTGAGAGTGTATCAAGACAGTTACCAAGGCATACGAAAAAGACATAACATTAATAAACAAGGTCTATTTTTTTAAAAGCTGTTTCAAACCACTCACACCCAACAGTAGCACAAAAAATAGGGAAATTAGTGTTTGGTAGATTATTTCTTTGTTGTAACAATGCTTTTTGCAATAAATCTTTTACTGTTGGAAAGCTTGTTTAATGCCCTTTTAAGTGGTGTTACATTTGAAAAGAACATACATTTCTGGGATGAGCAGCAGAGCTTAGTATGAGGGTTGCATCCTTGAAAATTTTGTCAAATCCTCTCTGCAAGTGTCAAACAGCTTATTGTGCTGGTGACTCTTGTTTGGTGGATTGGAAGATTGAAGTCTAAAGAAACAAGACATATTGGGAATTTCACAATTTATTCATTTAACAAACAGGAGTCCCAGCAGTGTGTGGAAGAACCATACACAGTCACAACAGCCATTGTGGTTGTGTTGATCACTTTGGCACAAACAGCTCGCCCAAGCTGATCCCTCAAATGTTGAATGGGATTGAATTCTTGTCTGCCAGCAGGCTCTTCCATCTTCTCCCCCACAAATTCTGGAGATAGTCTCTGATTGACCTCCCTCTGTGGGAGAGAGTGTTGTCATCTTGGAGGATAGAGTTTGGACCCAGACTGTGGAGATATGGGACTGTCACTGGCTGCTGAACCTTATCTTGGTATCTCTCTTCATTGAGATTGCCTCCATGATGACAAGCCTTTTTTTCCAGTGGGGGAAATGTGGCCCCTGCCATCACAGTGCCTACTCCAAAAGTGCCTACTCTCCGCACTTTGATCCTATGATCCAACTGCTGTAGGCAGAATCTGGACTCATGGCTGACCATAACATTCCTCCATGTTCAGGCTCTAGTCCACATGTTGCCAACACCAGTGCAAATGCACCTGACAATGAAGGGCAGCCATGGCAGGCCTCCTGGAAGCCCTTTCAGACTGGAGAATGACTGTGTGCAGTCTGTTACAGAATGTCTGGGCAGAGAGGCATCAGCCATATTGTCCTGAAAACCTGACTGCAAATCTGTAGAAGACTGTCTACAGTTTCTTAGTGGTCACTGGGTGAGGACACAATCCTCTTTGGGTGTTGTCTTTGAGGCCTGTCACTGACATCCCCTGTTATATGGAACTTTGCCTTCAGTTTGGATTATTAGGGCTCACCACAAATAGTGCTGCAAGTCCATTTTGCGGAACATTGAGGGTACCAGAAGCTCAAAACAAGAGTTAACAGCAACAGTAAAAAAACAGTTTGGCATTGGCAGAGAGAATTTGGCAAATTTTTCATGGGTGCAACCCACATACTTGGCTCTGCTGCACAAATTCATGTTCCTGACAAATGTGGCATCATTTTAAAGGGAGATAAACAGGCTTTCCAACAGTATAAGATCTTCTTCCAAAAAGTATAGCTACAACAAAGAAATAATCTTCCAAACACTAAATCCCTTACTTTTCATGCTACATTTATTTACAATGCTCATGTAGGATACTTTGTCTGTGCAAATACATCTATTCATGCTACTGGACACATCTTTAGTGATGTTCCTGTAGTCATTGGGTGTTTTGCGTCTTTTAACATCATAAACCCTCATCCAGGTGACCAAGCTGTGGCTGATCAGACCCCATCTTGTGTCCAGTTGGCTAATTCAGCTACCCTGCACCCATAGATTTCCTCTCTTGAGCCATAGCCATCTTGAGGCTTTCTCTGCTGCTTCAGTGGTATTGCAGATGGCTCTTCTCAAAGGCCTCTTTAGATGGGCAGGAACACTTGGCCCACTGGACTCCTGTTGCAATGGCTTCAGCAATAGCCTTCAGCACCTGGTCATGTCTCTATCTATACCTTCCCTCTCCCAGTGCCTTTGAGCAACAGCTCAGAATGTGCTCGAGGGCACCACTCTTAGAGCACAGTGGACATGCTGGTGACTCCACTTTGCCCCATATGTGAAGGTTTGATGGGCTGGGAAGCACATCATATACTGCCTGGATGAGGAACCTGATCCGCTGTGGCTCTGCCTTCCACAGCTCAGCCCATGTCACCTTCCTCTCGATCGCATTCTCCCATCATGTCAAGGCACCCTGTTGCCTCATTCCTACTGACCTGCAGGTTCTCTCCTCCTCGACCACTGCTCTCTCACTCCTGAATCCAAGATGGCCGAGAAACAGCAACTCTGTCAACTACTGCTGATATGTCTTGTCAATCCTTCTATAGTGGAAGTAATCCGGACGTTAAAAAAAAAAAAATATATATATATATATATATATATATATATATATATGATACACAGTAACATCTAAGGAAATATATTATCTGTTTGGAATATGAATTTTTATTTCCAATATGTAGAAAATTACGATTAACAATGTGTCCAATGAAGTGGACATCATGCATCACCCAGTATATTTTTAACAGGAGTCATGTAATTGCCTCACTGCTTCTTATGACTGTTTTGGTCATAAGTCAGTTTAAAACTGTTATATTTATAAGCTGTTAATTTAAAACATTAATTTTGTGCAGATTAGCGGTAGTTTGTGTTACTATAATTATTTTTATCATATTTTGTAGACTTTTAACACAGCAAAGAATAAGAGAGTACATTCATTATCCTAGGGCACGAATGGACTGGTCTAGTGAGGATGGCCTTCATCTTGGAATAATTGCAAATGCCATGTCTGTAAACAGATACGAGCAAATCCTGAGATATCTGCACTTTGTGAATAACTTGACTTACCAGCCTGCGAACACAGATAGGCTCTTCAAAATAAGACAATTGCTAAGTGCACTTCAGACACATTCAAGGCAGCAGCAGACCCTGAAAAACTTCAGTCAGTTGATGAGCGGATCATTCCTTTCAAAGTCCTACTGTCCATCAAACAGTACATGCCAAAAAAAACGAAACTCTGGGGAGAAAAAGTGGTACATATATGCCTATAGGTTTTATGAACATAGAAGTGTTTGGAGTTGCCGAGACGTTCTTGTAGCTGGAAACAACATGCTTGTACAAGGGCATGAAAATCCCAGTCCTGCATCCTTATAAAACTGTAGAGACTCATGATATAGTTTCTCCTATTGCAGATGGTTTGACACATTCTGGTATAAAATTCACAGCTATGAATGTCATTGGTTTCTTATTCAGGCCATTGATAACACTGTATAGGTACATTGCACCTTTACAGTGTAGAAATTTCCCAAAAAATGTTGAAATGTTTTTCAAAGCATAAAAAAGATACGTGTTTGTATACAATATAACACAATTTTATTCTTTTTTACAGTAAGTCCACAATGTTTTATGTTGAGTGCTCAGGTGCACATAGTCCACTGGAGTGGACGTTTCTGTAACTTTATGAAAAAATCATATTTTGGAAAAAAAATGAACATGTTTTTTTCATGTCCTTAGAAGTATAAAAACACTTAAGAAAAAAAATCTTGACTAGGGCTTTCATAATTCATACATCAGATAGGAGCCTCCTCAGCCTTCCACCCACAACCCGTCCTCGCTTCAATCCCAGCTGTTGCCACTTTTGGATTACTTGAGTCTCTGTATAGCAACACTTCGCTAGCTCTCGTTGCCTTGAACTCCTCTTCCAAGGACTTGAGCGGCAGTTGCAGTTTGTTGCGGTGCCCATAGAGTGTGATGCTACTTAGACTTTTTGGAAGCTCTAGCCATCTTCTGAGGTGGCTGCTGACTCTCCTCTCTAATGCTGCCTCCTCTCTAACATTGCCACATCAGCCCTTCATAGATGAGGAGTGACCACAGGATCCTGGGAAGGATGCCATGCTGGTATAACCAAGCTTTAAACTTCCCTGGCAATCCAGACCTGTCCACTGACTTCAGCCATCTGTCCAGCTCAGTGCAAGTTGACTGGATGGCTGAGGAGTCTCTCAGAGTGCTGTCAAACACCTTGCCTAAGCTCTTGACAGGCTTCTTAGTGAGGGTCAGGATTGTTGCCCCTGCGATGCTGAACCAGGACTTGTCATCCACCTTTCCCCTTCTCAGCACCATTGATCTTGACTTGGCTGGCCTGAACTGCATCCGTACACACTCCATAAGCTTTTCAAGACCCTTTAGAGTCCACTGGCAGCCTGGGACTGATTCCGTGATGACTGTCAGGTCATCCATGAATGTTCTGATTGGTGGCTGACATTGAGCTGACTTCGTCTTGGGCCCTCTGCACTCTGGTTCAGCAGACTTTATAAGCATATTCATGGCCAGGGAGAACAGAATTGTGGAGATGGTACAGCCTGTAATGATTCTGATCCCAATCTTGTGCCAGCCTGATGTCACTGCTTCTGAAGAGTTTCTCATCCTGAGGTTGTTGTAGTAATTAGCGATGAGGTCTCTGACTCTGCTGGGGATGTGATGTTTTGTCAGAGTGACCTGCACAAGCTTGGGTGGTATTGAGCCATATACTTTTCCCAGGTCGAGTCACAGCACTGATAGATTGCCCTTGTTCTCTCTAGCCTCTCTGATGAGCTTCGTTACCACACCTGTGTGTTTTAAGCATCCAGACATTCCTGCTATGCTCCCTTTCTGGACTGATGTGTCAATAAGCCTGTTCTTTGAGAGGAAGGTACTCAGCCGGTTGGAGGAGACACTGAAGAAGATCTTTGCTTCAACACACAACTTGGGGGGGTCTATCACGGTGCTGCACTCCCCCAACTCAAAGAGAACTCTGTTCTCTTGCTGGGTCGCTATTTGTTTCCTTCAGGTGGTGATCAATCTCCTCTTGAGAGCAGACCAGCTGGCTGCTACACTTCTGTCCTAGCAGCTCCTTAGGCAATGAATGCAGCTCGCTTTCTGACTCTTTCACAGCGGTGCTTCTGGTGCCAATCTGCCTTGCAGAGGATTCTAATCTTCTTTTGTAAGATGCACATAAGCTGTGCCAGGCCAATACGCTCCTCCTTTCTTGCCTGCCTGTACTGTTGCTTCAAGGTTTTCATCTCCTGCCTGATATTATGGATTCTCACCTCATGCTGGTTCTTTGATAAGATCCTTTGGAGCCTCCTTCCTCTACCTCTTCACCAAACGACTCAGATGCGATGCCGATGATGATCGTTGTCATGGCTTGCAGTTTCCTGTCAACATCTCCCCTGCTGGTAGCCTCCAGAACCTGGTCAACATAGATGTCAAACTGGTTCCACAGTGAAGTCATATTAGCTGCTGGCCATTTGATCTGCCTTCTCTCAGACTTGATGCTGGAGGAAGTCATTTGCAACACTTGGAGGTTCCGGGCCTGGCTCCTCCTGCATCTCACCAGGGTGCACACCTGTGCATTGTGCTGGTCCTGTCCCCCTCCACACACTTCATCTTCCCTTGGTGGATCTTTAGACCTCGCTTGTTCTTTCAGATTTTGCCACATGTACACTGCTTGCTCATAGTTTGTCCATTGCCTTGGTCAAGAGCCGTTGAATCCGTCCAGGTTGGGTGCTTATCCTCACCCCCTCTCAGGCACCCCTGGGGGTATCTTTCCATTAGGTTCATCATAGCTTGTTGTGGGAGTCCTCCTCACAGAGGACACAGATTGGGTTGCTGGCCTGTTCTGTCCTGATTGCTGTCTCTTCGAGCTGTCCCCAACTGGCCAGTAGTCACCACACTCTTTGTGGTTGTCAATCAGTCTTTCCTGGTCGTCACTGATTGAATCAGGTTAAAGACTTTAATTTACAGCAGATGTTCTAAATAGGGCAGTTAGTTTGACTGCTTTACAGCTGGGTAAATATAATATGAGGCCACTGATGTCAAGAATGCGGATTGGCTTGATCCAGGACTCTGTTTCAACCACTATACAACAGCTTGGGTTAGAGTTAAAGCTGTTGTCCTCCTCTTTTAGGTTCATTTAAATGGTCCTGCTAAAGACAAAACCACTCTGCATATTCACCTATTAACTTCAGCAGTCACTGATCCATAAATGTTAAACAGGACACTTAAAGATCTTCACATTGAAATCCCTCTTCTCTAACTTTACAAATAAGATGGGTGTTTCAACAGCACTTCAACAAAATTCAGGCGATAAATGAATCACTAAATTTATCAAAGATACAACAAATTGAAATCAGAGACTTTTGGAAACATCTTGTTTTGCATGGACTGAAGTTGATTTCAAAGACATGGGCTTGTTTTTAGGGGTAAAAATGGAAAATGTTTTTTTAATACACTTTTATTTAAATTTTTGATAAATTGTGATATAATCGCATTACTGCAGGGAGAAAAAGCAAAAATTAATCACTAAAACAAATGGAAAAAAGACATTGATATGATATTAGGTAAATACTACTCTACTCCATGATTTCGGTTGTTTTTTATGATGATTTAGTTTTTACTTTTATTATTATAATTGTTGTACAATTTTTCACAATTGTAACTATGCACTGTCTCTCCAGCTCCTCATGCATCTTTTAAAAGTATTTCACCAAAGCAAAGACTAAAAAATAAGCTGTGGATTAACTTGAGACGAAGAATTGATTCCTTTCAGATTATTCTTATAGAAACAACTCAGTGACATTGTCATGATATTTTTTGCCGGGATAATTGTTTGATGAAAAACTGATATTGTGACAGCCCTGGTTTACAGTCAGAAAGGCCCTACAAAGTCATTTTTTTCTTTTTTCATTCTAATAGGAAGAACATATGAAGATTAATCTCAACAAGACCATCCGTGATCAAAAGAAATTAATTTACAACAGCCTGGTGACAGCAATCGAGGAAAACATGACACCATGCTACGACAGTAAGATAAACTCTGATGGTACATTAAACCTTAAACATGAACATTCTTACATGACATAGCAATTTCACTACCTCTATTTTACTGCAGAAGCAAAACAGTGCAAAGGAAAAGGTTCATTGGAAAATATGAGGACCATAATCCAGGACCACTTTCAGGCCCAGAAGAATGTCATCTTTGAGGAGGCAAAAGATCAAATGATGTTGATGCTGCGAGT
This sequence comes from Cetoscarus ocellatus, assembly GCA_037902135.1. Classification (NCBI taxonomy): domain Eukaryota; kingdom Metazoa; phylum Chordata; class Actinopteri; order Labriformes; family Labridae; genus Cetoscarus; species Cetoscarus ocellatus. The sequence continues at coordinate 92,710 of JBAMNC010000730.1, forward strand.
CTTGATGGTTTGTCATATTTCTTATTTAGATGAGGCACTCAGATCACACTGAGAGCCACTTAAGCATGTTCCCACTTCCAGAGAGTCAAGAATTTTAGGACATTCTCATTAAGACTGTTTGTAGTGGCTTCAAGCTCCCAAAAATAAACACTGCTGAGTGGGTTTAACACACACAGTCCAAACAAAAAGCAGCCCCGGATCAAGCCTCACTTCCAAGGTTTATTCACCAAAAAAAAAAAAAAAGGATTTACAATTGTCACTTAACGTCTATAGATAAATAAAAAGTTTCTATTATTCGGCGTCCCTGGTCTTTGCGGTCAACAAACTTTTCTGCTCCAACACTCAAAGTCTAACCAGCTATCACTAATCAAATTAAATTACCTGAAGCAGGCAGCGACTCAGGTACGTAGGGATGGGCAGAACGGTGAAAAATAACTCAGTCAATTTGTCATTATCATTAAACAAAAATTCAGTCCATTATTTTTTAAAAATTATTTCAAATTAAATGTCAACTAAAAATGTCAACAATTAGGCAGGCTAGAAAATTCATAGCAACAGATTATTTAAATTAATACTTTTTCCTTAAGTCAGTTTTAAATTTTCTTTTGGCCCCAACACTGTTAGAACTACAAGTAATTCAAAACGAGAAGCAGGTATAAGCTTTAGACTAAATATGCTACATCAACATTCAGGAAATCAAAGATGTAATGTTTTATGTAATGATAAAACACATTCAGAGTTAATCTGAGCTGCATTTATTCTGTTATGTAATTTTTACACTATTCATTGATGTGTTAAGTTGACCCATGGGCCACACTAACTGAGGAGGGGGTCTCAGTTGCCCTTCCCTGTTTTATAAGTCGGAGGATCATTACACAGTGACACACACATTTCATCAGGTAACCTTTCTGCCTAGTTCTTTACTTGTTGCATGAATCTTTTTGAAGTTTAAGGGGACTGTCCATCACTCTGAACATGTTTCTTTGCTGTTTAACACTGTAGAGAAACAAACAGGAGCTTTTATACTTAAATACTATGACAGAATCACCTACAAGCCTTTTTCTCTACAGAGACTCTGTTGTCTGAACAGCCTTAGAGATGCACAACCAAATGTAATTTAAGTAGAGTTTAGAAAAAATGAAGTTATTGTGAGTGTAAAATATTTGTCTGATATTTCACGTCTGACTTAGGGCTACATCAAGAAGACACTGGAGGAAGACATGAAGGAGGCTATCGAGCACTCACTCAAAACAGATTTTGAGTCACTTCCAGGTAAATTGAATGAATGAAAATGACATTTGCTTCTCATTAAAATTTTCTTCCAGAAGTTACCTAAATTCAAGAAATATTATCAACACTTTTGGTCTTCCGAGCTCTTTGACATCCAAACCCTCATATACACAGAGTTAATCCATTTAGATATAATAACTTTGTCAGTTTCTGACTGGTGTCAGAGTGAACTCACTCATCCTGGATGACTGCGTGCATGAACCTGATATGTAAACAGGCAGTTTGCCTCATGTTGATGTTTCCTTATAAGACCAGACGCTTTCATTTGAAGTCTGCCTGAGCTTTCTTTTGTTTGTCCATTCAGGTCTGTAGACATCTATTAAAGTGCTGAGGCATACAGCGCAGGTGTCTTTCCTATTTTAACTAAGGTGTCAGTGGCTTAGTCTGGTGTTACGATCTACCAAAAACTGGAGGGTGTTGAGCTCAGCTTCAGCTGTCACAGATCAATGTGTCCTTGGGCAAGACACTTAATCCCAAGTTGCTCCCACTGTTGTGAAATTGGTGTGAAGGGGTGAGGATGTGTTAACAAATGCTGATGGAAAACTTACATAGAAACTTGAATCATCAGTGAGTGAACGGATGTGACCATATAGTAGTTACAACAACCAGAAAAGCGCCATAAACGCTGAAGCCATTTACCATTCAACTTGACTCTAGGACTATGACGTGGCCTCGAAATTACTTCATGATGCTCAGCACTTTATAGCCTGGGGCCAATTTCCTGTTGTGCTGAAGGGTCTCAGGTGTTTCATCCTGGATCATGGCTTTCGCACTCACTAATCCACGGCCTCCTCCTTCACACTCTGTGTTAAACCTCAGGATAACTCAGTTGGGGGTGTGACCCTCCATGCATGTGAGGAGTTTCCTCCTATTGACATCAGTGGCCTCAATCTCCTCCTTTGGCCAGGTTATCATACACACTCTGTCACACACACACACACACACCCCCACACCCCCACACACACACACACACACACACAAACACACAGATATATATATATATATATATATATATATATAATCAGTCAATATCCAAGTGTCAGAGTGATGCAGCATCCCTCATCTGTGCCACATGAAGCTGCAGGTGAATATGTTTCTAGATTTTGCTTCTTAAACTCTTGTCTTTGTTTTTAGACGTCAGTCAGGAGCTGGACACAGTGACCAAATATTATCATCAACTGAAAAAACACCAAACATCACTGTTTAGGTAAGGCTTTAGTCTGAACGCCAAAATATGGCCCTCCATGTTAAACAGCAGCTGAATTTGCTCACAGTTCTGTTTTTCACAGAAGCCCAGAGCGAGCTGGCCCATCAAATGCTTAGGTACGTTTAATTAAGAACAGATGATTGACAGAAAATAAAAAGCTCATCTTGAAGGTAGTGGGGAACTCAGTCATTACTACAACCTTGCTGTTTAACTCTGCTGTGACTGTTTCAGATGTGCTGAATGAAGAGAAGCAGCTGAGGCCTGTTTGACCCTCTGAGTGTCTGATGGGAGCAAAGACCAGGAAACTTTGGGGGGGGGGGGGGGGGGGGGGGGTGTCACATGGAGGGTTTCTGCTATATATTTGTATATAGACATCATTATCTTCAAACATTCTGCATTCAATGATTTTTAATGTGTTGCATCTACTTTTAGAGGTTAACTTGGGGATGATTTAGATGATCTCACTGTTTCACTGATTCTGACTGTTGTCTCATTACATATTGAATCCTAGAATGAAAACTGTTGGGTTTTTCTTTAAGCTGTTTGTGTTTTTTTTATTAATGTGATCTTGATTTATTTGTTATGATTAAGGACAAAAGTTGTGTTCATTCTGAGTTTTTTTTAGTAAATCTGTGTGATGATTTTAACCTTAACAGAACAGTTGGGTGTATGGCTCTCCATTCCAGTCCTCAGGCAGATCATCCCAGTAATTGATATTTGTGGAAAGAAACAGGGTAACACTTTATTTTTTGGTCAGTCTGATTATGCTCTTTCTTGAAAATGTAGATTCTAGTTTTATTTATGTCTCAAAATGATTAAATTAATCTTTTCGAGCCATAAAGTCACATCTATAATACGATAGTTAATGTCCTGGGGCCTCATTTTTAAAGCTTGCTGATGCACAAAACAGGGCTTGAAAGTGGCGTACTCCACTTCCCACGCAAAGGTTGTGATTTATAAAAATAAACTTGGCAGGAGAATGTGCTCACAGGTATGTCAACTTTGATCCTGGCACACAAACATTCTGGAGACTGTGGAAACTGGTGACGCAGATGGTGAGGTGGTGAATAGAAACCAGATTTGTTTCATAAATTTAATGTTATCACATATCAGACTTATAGACCCGTGTAATCATAAACACCCAAGTCTGCAGTGTTAAAGACATGTTCCTTTAGTAAGCTATTAGGCCTACTACTGTATGCAATGCTCATATGTCATACTTCTATCTTCAAATGATATAGAGCGGTTGATAGTAATAATTTATTTGTAGTAGTTGTGACGAGGTGTGTAACAAAATTAAGATAATTTTGTGTCTTTATTATGCAGTCAAAAAGAATGGACTTGAAAACAAAAAAAATTGCAGACAAAATGATGATTTCCAAAACTCAAAAAAAATGCAGACTGAAAAATTGAAATGTATTTGCGATTCGAAACGCAGATTCGATTGCATTTCTTGAGGTTTTGCTTGCGATTTCTGAAGTATTGCTAGCGTTTCTACATGAGTTCACCTCTTCTGAAAGATGTAAGAGGCCTCCTGATTGGTCAGTCTTACTCAGGGGGACGGGGTGACAATTTCTGCCCCCACAGTGAGTATGGGAGACATGGAGGGAGTAAACTAAGGATACAAATTTTTCTGTCTTATTGATGCTATTAAGGTTACATTTTTTTCTCCTCTGGTACTTTTTTTTAAACCAGTAGAGATAGTGTTATCAGACATTAACACTCATAATTTAGACCTACGATCTTAGCACTATGCTATTGTCATAAGTGACTGACGACCTTATTACGGTCCAGGCTTCAGTGACAGTTTGATTAATCTCACAGATATCTGCCTGTTTATGCATAAATAAATATACTTTGAAAAAGGGAGATGTGGATTGTTGAGTCATTCATCCTATAAATTAAGCAAAGAATTATTAAAAGGGGCATATTTTCACTGATCTTCATCCATTTGGGGTTTGATCATAATAGACTTGGTCTCCTGAAGTTGCATAAATAACAGACACTGTATTTGTCACCTGTATCAGTTAGTAGGTTACTGAGGTAACTGTTATGACAGTTTTTACCTATGAAGAATCATTTCCCTTGTCTTCACAGCATGGCTGGCTGAATAAATAATAATAATAAAATTATAAATACAACAATCAACATCAAACTATAAAAGCTGTAACATGGATGCTGTAGGCAAACAAAAAATGTGTGAGTGTATGTAAAATATGTTAAGATTATTTTAGGTCATCTCAAAAAAATTAAACATGTTGTTTGTAAAGAGAACCGTGACAAACACTGTATTTATGTATCTTTATTATCTTTATCTATCTTTGTTTTCCCCCTTTTCAAAGGAGGTGACCCAGCAGTTTTAAATAACTACAGACCTATTTCAAAACTCTGTATTGTCCAAGGTGCTTGAGACAATGGTCAGTGACCAGGGGAAAGATATCCTGGCTTCAAACTCTCTTCTGTCTCCTTTTCAGTCAGGTTTTGTGAAAAACCACAGCACTACTACTGCTGCTTTAAAAGTAGTGAATGATATCTCAGAAGCCTTGGACAACAAACAGTGTTGCTTTTCTCTTTTTATTGATTTTTCCAAGGCTTTTGACACTGTGGTTCACAGTATCCTTTTAGACCACTTAAAACCTTCTGGGTTCTCTGAGCGTGCAATCAGATGGTTTGCAAATTACCTTACTGGCAGAACCCAGGCTGTTCAGTCAGGGGGTGTCACATCTGAGGTACTACAAATACATAAAGGTGTACCTCATGGTTCAGTCCTGGGACCACTCTTGTTTACTGTTTATATCAACCACCTGGGTCAGAATTTTTCAAATGTTAATTTTCATTTCTGTGCTGATGATACCGTTATTTATTGCTGTGCACCTACATCTGCACTAGCTTTTGTAAATTTTCAGCATGCTTTTGATCTGGTCCAAGATCAGCTTAGGCAGCTGCAACTTGTTCTCAATGTAGAGAAAACTAAACTCATGTTGTTCTCATCTTCAAGAGCAACAAAGGGAACACTGTCTGAGAAAATTTTTAATATTGATGGTCAAGAAATTGAGCTTGTGTCTTCTTTTAAGTATCTGGGGTTTTTACTTGATGAAAGCTTATCTTTCAAAGAGCATATTCAGCATGCTGCTAGAAAGCTGAAGGTTTTACTTGGTCTTGTTACTACAGAAACAAGTCCTTTTTCTCTTTTAATGTTAAAAAGAGACTGGGTGAGTCTACATTTTTACTTATTCTTGATTATGGTGATGTTTTATGCATGAATGCCTCTGCACAGAGTCTACAAATCATGGAGCTCTGAGATTTATTACAAACTGGATTTCTGACTCATCACTGCACTTTATACTCTAAAGTCAGTTGGACTTCTTTAAAGGTGCAGTGTGTAGAATTTGGCTGCATTTTGCCGAACAGAAACGGTGAATATAGGATATAATGTTTCTATTTGTATGCAAAGTCAAAATAGGAGTACAATCATCCCCATAAAATGTTTGTATTATTTTTATTTATTTAGAAAACTCTTCAAAAAATTTACATTACCGCGGGCCGCGTTCATGTAGGCCAACATAACGATCCGCCATGTTGTCTACGGGTGGATTTTAGGGACAAAAAGAATGAAACGCAAATCTGTCTGAATGAAACGCAAATTTCTACACACTGCACCTTTAGGTACACGTCGACTTGGACATTGGTACTTGTTCATCTACAAAGCCATTCCTGGCAAAATCCCTGACTATCTTTCCTCCTTATTAATCTTAAAGGACGTATTACATAACCTGAGATCAATGAGCTTTATACAGTTTGTTGTTCCCAGAGTCCGAACTGAATTGGGAAAGAAGGCCTTTAGCTTCTCTGCATCTTCTTCATGGAATAATCTGCAGACTGAATTTAAGCTGCAAAACTGGTGTCTCTGAATGTCTTTAAATCTGCAGTGAAAACTCTGGAATACAGACTTTCTGAATGTCACTGTTTTAATGGATGACTTTTATTGTGTTCCTCACTTATTTGTACTGTATTGAGTCTGTGTGACTGTTGACACTGTGTTTTGCTGCCATTCTTGGTCAGGTCTCCATTGGAAAAGAGATCTGCTGATCTCAATGGGATTAACCTGGTAAAATAAAGGTTAAATAAAATAAAAAAATAAATATCACTGTTACTGGTACCAGAAAGCAGCATCAGTAAGTAGGTTACTGAGGTAACTGTTATTATGACAGTTTTTACTCATATAGAATCATTTCCTTTGTCTTCAAAGCAGGGTCGACTGAAAAAATAATAACAGTACTAAATTATAAATACAACAGTCAACATCAACCTATTAAATTAACCACACAGTTTGCACACAATCACTCAATACATATGCAACATCATCAGGGGTGGACTGGGACAAAAATTTGACTAAAAATGACAATTGCTTCTCCCTGACTTTTTGGTCCAGACCGGCCCACTACTGTACTGTGCCTGGTCTCCCCACTGATGTACCAAACACACAAGGCTTTTATAATACCACTATGCTGAAAAATATCCATTTATATTCTGAAGCCTTGAATAAATAAATTATAAATATAGAGTGCATTGCTTACTTGCTCTTAAGAAGGATACTGGAGAAAGGATTGAAGATTCAAGAGTGGGGTCTCTGTGGGGTCATCTCCACAGGAGATGCTGCACTGGGCCTGGAGCCTTTTACAAATCTGGACATGAAAAGTAGAGGAATAGAGTGGAATGGGCTTGAGCAAGACTTTATGCAAAAAATGGGTCTGCATTCAATGATAACTTTGACTAGCTGGCTAAAGTATGGAAAACAATAGTATAATGATCTGGAAAAGTAGACAAACACTTAAATTTTTATTTTAGAACAGACAGTACAGCTCAACATCATATATAGACAATACATCTGCGTAATATGTATGCAGATGTTTTACTGTAACAAAAGCTAATCACTGTTTTATTCATTTTAACTGTATAATGCAAAACTATTAAAGCACAAACACTGACTGAAAATAATATATAAGGCATACATATTATTTGAGTTGTTAGATCAATGTCCTTCATGGACTGAATTGGACTGTGGGCAATAAAAAAGGTGCATGTTGATGCTTCAAACAATTTAACTCTAGTGACATGATTGGGGGATGTCATTATAGGAAGAACAGAAATGATCAAAAACTGTAAAAATAGTAGATCTACATGCTCAAACACATCATTGCAACATGCAAGTTGTAAGCTTGTAGATCTGCAATGTGGCATCCTGTGTTTAAAGTATAAATATGGCTTAAGTGGTTAATAAAAGAAACTAATCAATTAATCAGTACAGTTATTGTATTCCAATACTTTAGAGAACTAGATTTAGTTGTAACACACCACACTGTGTTTGCTATTTATTATGTCACGTAGTTCATGGACAGTTAAGCAACTTCTCTGAACCATTTATTAGACTGAATGTTTATCCACACCATGCTTGAAGGCACACCTGCTGACCACAGTCTCACCTTTGTCAACATTAAATTCATCTGCCTCCTCCTTCTCCTCCTGCTCCTGCACTGTGGGCAGAGTAACCCGACACCACCTGCTGCTGTGACAGACCACTGGAGCAGCAGCATCTTTTGGCCGTTTTCCACCAGCCCGCCTTGGCCCTACTCTACTCTACTCTACTCGGCTCTACCCGGTTTGCGTTGCATTTCCACCAGCACAGTACCTCCTAAAACAAACCAGTTTTAGTACCTACTCTGCTCTGGTTCTAAGCGAGCTGAGTCGACACTAAAAGGTGATGTCGACCGACTGCCGGCTACTGATTGGTCAGAGAATGTCGTCACCAATTGGTCATGAGCGCGATGCCCAAAACAGGACTGCAGTACATACACTTTGTTACTTTATGGCAATAACTTGCTGCTATCACAATGTTAAACACGGGACTTTATCATTACGAGCTAGCTAACAGGCTAGCGGTAGCTTCCATTAGCTTACCCTCATGCGTCTTTTCCTTGCAGCCCAATTGCTCTCGTCCTCTCGTAGAGTAGGGCTAATGGAAAAGGGCCATATGTCACCTTTCTGCTCTTAGCAGCCTGTGTCGCTACAGCTTGTCTTTTCTTTTCTTTAAGTTTCTCTGCACCTCCTTTTCGTTTTTTGCTTGTGCTCTCCATCTTTTTTGTTGTGCTGCTGTAACGCTGTTATTTCTTTCTCTCTCTAGTTATCGGCTGACTGCTGAGCATGATTAAAGATGATTGGACAAGGGGGGCTAGAACATGCATGGGTGGGACTCCGGGGCCTCTGTAGCCTCTCATAGAGGGCCATTGGTCCAGGTAGTCTTGACATGCCACAGACTCGGCCAATCACTCATCACCCCTCTGTCTCTGTGAGTGAGTGCTGTCTGCAGCTGCATGTCCCCCAGCCGGCCCAGGAGAGTTACTGTTGTTACCAAGGCAAGGCACAGCAATTAATAAATAAATAAATAAATAAATAAATAAATAAATAAAACGGCAGTCAATCAGCCCATTATTGATCGGCCCAACGGGAAAACTCCCGGGACTCCCGGGACTCCCGATGGCCAGTCCGCCCCTGAACATCATTATCATTATTATCATCATCATCATCATCATCATCATCATCTTCATCTGCTTATCCGTGATTGGGTCGCAGGGGCAGCAGCCTAAGCAGGGAAGTCCAGACTTCCCTCTCCCCGGTCACTTCTTCCAGCTCTTCCTGGGGGATTCCGAGGCATTCCCAGGCCAGCTGAGAGACATAGTCCCTCCAGTGTATCCTGGGTCTTCCCGAGGTCTCCTCCCGGTGGGATATGCCCTTAACACCTCAAGAAGGCATCCAGGGGGCATCCTAATTAGATGCCCGAGCCACCTCATTTGGCTCCTCTCAATGCGGAGAAGCAGTGGCCCTACTCCGAGCCCCTCCTGGATGACTGAGCTTCTCAGCCTATATCTAAGGGAGAGCCCGGACACCCTGCGAAGGAAACTCATTTTGGCCGCTTGTACCCACAATCTTGTTTTTTCAGTCACTACCCACAGCTCATGACCATAGGTGGGGTTAGGAACGAAGATCAAGCACTAAATTGAGAGCTTTGCCTTTCGGCTCAGCTCCTTCTTTCCCACGACGGACCAGTGCAGAGTACGCATCACTGCTGACGCTGCACCGATCCGCCTATCAATCTCCTGTTCCATTCTTCCCTCACTTGTGAACAAGACCCTGAGGTAATTGAACTCCTCCACTTGGAGCAGAATCTCATGCCCGACCCGGAGGGGGCACTCCACCCTTTTCCGGTCAAGGACCATGGACTCAGATTTGGTGGTGCTGATTCTCATCCCACCCGCTTCACACTCGGCTGTGAACCAATCAAGCAAGAGTTGCAAGTCACGGTCTGATGAAGCTAACAGGACCATATCATCTGCAAATAGCAGTGACCCTCAACACCCTGGCTGTGCCTAGAAATTCTGTCCATAAAAGTTATGAACAGAATCGGAGACATAGGGAAGCCCTGGCGGGGTCCAACCCTCACTGGAAATGATTCCGATTTACTGCTGGCAAAGCTCTGGCACGGGTCGTACAGGGAACAGATAGCCAATATCAAGGGGTCTGGTACCCCATACTCTTGGAGCACCCCCCACAGGACTCCACGAGGGACACAGTCGAATGTCTTCTCCAAGTCCACAAAACACATGTAGACTGGTTAGGCAAACTCCCATGCACCCTCAAGGATCCTATGGAGGGTTTAGAGCTGGTCCACAGTTCCACGACCAGGATGAAAACTGCATTGCTCCTCCTGAATCTGAGGTTTGACAATCCAGTGGGCCCTCCTCTCCAGTACCCCTGAATAGACCTTACCAGAGAGGCTGAGGAGTGTGATCCCCCTGTAGTTGGAGCACACCCTCCGGTCCCCCAGGGGCACTGCCCCTGATGTCTACATGATGTTGCAGAGTCGTGTCAACCATGACAGCCCCACAACTTCCAGAGCCTTAAGGAACTCTGGGCGGATCTCATCCACTCCCAGGGCCCTGCCACTGAGGAGCTTTTTGACCACCTTGGCGACCTCAGCCCCAGAGACAGGAGAGCCCTCTACAGAGTCCCCCAGCCCTGCTTCCTCACTGGAAGATGTGTTAGTGGGATTGAGGATGTCTTCGAAGTATTCCTTCCACTGATCCACAACGTCCCGAGTCGAGGTCAGCCGCGTGCCATCCCTACTATAGATGGTGTTGATGGCACACTGCTTCCCCCTCCTGAGACGCCGGATAGTGGTCCAAAATCTTTTCAAAGTCATCAAGAAGTCATTCTCATGGCTTCACTGAACTCCTCCCATGCCCGGGTTTTTGCCTTGGCAACCACGGAAGCCGCATTGCGCTTGGTCAGCCAGTACCTGTGAGCTGCCTCCGGAGTACCACTGGCCAAAAAGGCCAGATAGGATTCCTTCTTCAGCTTGACGGCATCCCTCACCGCTGGTGTCTACCAGCGGGTTTGGGTGCTGCTGCCATGACAGGCACCAACCACCTTACAACCACAGCTCTGACTGGCCGCCTCAACAATGGAGGCACGAAACAAGGCCCACTTGGACTCAATGTCCACCACCTCCACAGGGACATGGTCGAGGCTGTCCTGGAGATGGGAGTTGAAGCTTCTTCTGACGGGAGCCAGATGTTCCCAGCAGACCCGCACAACACGCTTGGGTCTGCCAGGTCTGACTGGCATCGTCTCCCACCATCGAAGCCAACTCACCACCAGGTGGTGATCAGTTGACAGCTCCGCCCCTCTCTTCACCTGAGTGTCCAAGACATGCGGTTGCAAGTCCGGTGACACGACTACAAAGTCGATCATCGAACAGCGGCCTAGGGTGTCCTGGTGCCAAGTGCACATATGGACACCCTTATGCTTGAACATGGTGTTTGTTATGGACAATCTGTGACGAGCACAGAAGTCCAGTAACAAAGCACTGCTCTGGTTCGGATCAAGGAGGCCGTTCCACCCAGTCACGCCCCTACAGGTCTCACTGTCGTTGCCAATGTGAGCATTGAAGTCCCCCAGCAGAACGAGGGAATCCCCAGAAGGGGCACTCTCCACCACCCCCTCTAGGGAGACTAAAAAAGGTGGATACTCTGAGCTGCTGTTTGGTGCATAAGTACAAACAACAGTCAGGTTCCGTCCCCCCACCTGAAGGCAGAGGGAGGCTGCCCTCTCATCCACCAGGGTAAACCCCAATGTACCGGCACCGAGGCTAGGAGCAATAAGTACTGCCACCCCTGCCCAGCGCCTCTCACCATCGGCAATGACAGAGTGGAAAAGAGTTCAACCCCTCTGGAGAGGACTGGTTTCAGAGCCCAAGCTATTTGTCGAGGTGAGTCTGACTATATCTAGTCAGAACCTCTCAACCTCGCGCACCAGCTCAGGCTCCTTCCCCACCAGAGAGGTGACGTTCCACGTCCCTAGAACTAGCTTCTGCAGCTGGCGATCGGTTCCCGCCTTCAGCTGGTGCCCAGCTCACAAAGCACCCGACCACCTTGGCCCCTCCAATGGGTGGTGAGCCTATCGGAAGAGGGTCCCATGTCTCCTTTTTGGTCCCCGGCCAGGCCTCATGGGTGAAGGCCCAGCCACCAGGCGCTTGCCGACGAGCCCCACCCCCAGGCCTTGCTCCAGGGGCCCAATAATAAGCTACATTTACACTATATAACAACTATATAAAAAGACTAAGTAAATTAACTATATACTATATAAGCGCAAACAACTACAAGCAACAACTATATAAAAAGCCATACTAATTTTCGATACACAAATTTATGCAAAACTATAGCTGCACATAATTTGTAGTAATATTAATTTGGCATTGCTTGACATTTGAATCAATGCAAGTTCTTACATTTTAAGAGTTATTAGTAAGAAAATCTCTTGATACTGTAATTAAATCATGCCGCCAAATTTTCACCCTTTTTTCAGGAGAAATAAAAGTAAACAATTCTGGCAAGTATTGTCATTTTGTGATAAAGGCTTAAAACACTGTGTAATTACAAGGAAAGATTAAAAACAAATTTATATTTCCAACATGATTCTCTTTACAAACATGTTTAATTTTTTTGGGATGACCAAAAATAATCTTAACCTATTTTACACACACTCACAGATTTTTTGTTTGCCTACAGCATCCATGTTACAGCTTTCATAGTTTGATGTTGATTGTTGCATTTATAATTTATTAATATTATTATTATTTATTCAGCCAGCCATGCTGTGAAGACTGTCACAACAGTTACCTCAGTAACCTACTAACTGATACAGGTGATAAAAACAGTGTCTGTTATTTATGCAACTTCAGGAGACCAAGTCTATTATGATCAAACCCTAATGCATGAAGATCAGTAAAAATATGCACCCTTTTATGATTCTTCACTTAATTTATCGGAGGAATGACTCAACAATCCACACACACATCCCTGATGATTTGTTCTGATAGTATATCTAATTAAAGTTTTTTAACTTAAAAAATAAATAGGCTGATATCTGTGAGATTAATTAAACTGTCATTGAAGCCGGGGCCGTGAAATGGTAGTCAGTCACCTATGACAAGAGTAGGTGGTAGGTCTACATTATGAGTGTTAATAATATAAACTAGACCAGGAATAATGATCTAAATGCAGGACACGAGATGTGAGGCAGTTCCAAAAGGCTTGGTTTATTAACAGGTCAGGTTCAGCACACAGAAGATCAGTCAGACAAGGCAGAGGTATCCAAAAAACCTGAGGCAAAAAGGCAAGGTCAAAAAACAAAGGAGGATCAGATCAGATGTGGAACAAGACTAGAAGAATGCTGGAACGCAACACTGAGGTACAAACGAACTGGCAACAAGTCAGGGGAAGACACAAGGTTTAAATACATGAGGTGATGGGGGTGATTAGACACAGCTGGGGATGAACAATCAGGAACCAGGTGCGACACGCCAGGCAGGAAGCAAAACACATGGGAACAAAGAAAGGCAGGTGAATTTTTAAAATAAAACAAGAAACACAAGACAAACATGAAACATGAATACATAAAAGGTGACTAGACTAAAACAGGATCATGACAGAAGACGATCAGCAAAATTTGGACTAAGGTCAGAGTCATTAAACTCTGTAACTGTTTCTTGCAAATAAAACAACAGTTGAAATCATTTTAGGATACATTCAGTTTGGGCAATACATACTGAGTTTCTTTTAAGTAGAAGTGAAATAAAGGAAGAAGTTAGTCTGACTTATCCATGAGGGGAATAAGGAAAGATCTGAAAAATGACATTGGGACATGAAAAAGACATGTTAAGTTGCCTTTAAAAACATGATAATGTAATCTTACTGTGGTTAATATATTGTAATTTTAAGAGATAATATTTAAATGTTTGCGAGTATCTGTTCATTTACAGTTATTGGACTGTCTTATGGAAAATTGGTCAAAACTGTTTTAGTACATTGCAAAAGAGGGTTATCTTATTCCTATGAATTTTCGTGGAAATTATATTTTTATGAAAAATACAAGTCACAACAATTGACAAAAACAGTTAGACCTCCTGACCTTGTTGCTTTAACAGAAGAAACTGGCACTTAAATCCAAGCATGACAGTCAGCAAGTTCAACTGAACTTGTACTTTTATTATTGTCATGAAGAAAAAACACCATCAGCAAGAATTAGATGCTTTCTATGAATTACTTGAAGAATTAATAAATGGCCCTTGCTGCAGGATCTGCATGGACTCATGCTCTGTGTTGAGTTACTTTTTCTTTACTTGATAATGGCATCTATTGGCTGAAAAGAGGCTCTATCATATTGCAATAATCATGAAACAATAGAAAGTTCATAAATGTAATTTCACAGATCTGAATTTAAATATTTGACAAACATTTCACATGTTTTTGGAGTGTCATATCTTTTTAAAGCTGCTGTTTATTTTCAACATGACCATTGTTCATCCACTGCTGCTACATTTATGACATTAATTCTATTATTGTATTTAGAGCTTAAAGTTGAAAATGAATGGAATACAAACATGTCTTAATTTTATTTTTAATATGAATCAAAGCAAAAATAATAAAGCCATGCAGAATAATGATGTTATTATAACCTTCCAGAGATTTGATAGTATAAGTTGTGGATAAATCACCACTTTTTCTAAGAAATCTAACACTTAACACTTAAAAAATGTTCCACATAGACCTTAGTTCACATTATATCTCTAATCTGCATCAAAAACTTATGTTATTTGCCAACATTAAATTATGTAACAGATTACAGCATTTGACATTTCAATTAAAATTCAAAATTCACAGGCATTAAGATGGATACTTATGTAAGCACATGGCCTTGATGTGAAGATTTCAGACTGATTTTTAAAAATAAATATTTATTTTTACAAGTTACTTTGAATTATACATGGTTTTCTAAGGTCATACCATTTGAGATGTAATCCTAAGCAAACCTGACCATACCCTAAAAAGGTAAAATTATCAAGATCTCAGAAGACAGCTAACTTTAACATGCAGCAGTTAGGTAATTTGTGAATTTATTTTCAAATTTTAATCTTTTTAAATTTAACTAAGCCATGGGAACACAAAACAATTGCATGATGTCACTGACCGAGTAAAAACAAAAATAAATAATACTAATAATAATCATGTTGAAGGGAGCATTCAAACAGCTGGCTGGTAGCAAGCAGTATTTTTCTAGAATCATGAGAATGATGCAGCTAGTACAATTAGAGACTAATAATAATAAAAATACATTTTATTTAAAAGCGCCTTTCTGAGCACTAAAGGACACTTTACAAAGTAATTGAAAACACAATTAAATAAATACAACAACAAAGATGGAGTGATATCTGTGCTTGTTAGTCTGTTTGTCCAACCCCTCCCTTGTGTTTCCTGTTTGTGTTACTAGATGGAACGTCTGTGGCATCCATTCAGATACCCTGGATGGCACTATGTACTTCAAATTGAAAAATACATTGACCAACTTAACATCTCTGCAAACAGTATTCTCAACAGGTGATCTCCATTCTCATCAAGGAACAGGAAGAAGAGAGCTCCAACGCTAAATCTGGTCAATAAGTCTAGACAAAGTGCTTCAGGTTCTACTGGAACCAACCTAAGTGGTCCGGTCCCTATACAATAGCAAAAATAACACCTTACTGCCTAAAAGTCTGGCTTACTGACAACAAACTGAGCCCCTGGATTCACAAACCACACTGCTCACCCAGCCAGCACATTGACCCACCTGACCGCACACTGACTGAGGTGCACACTGACCTGACAGGCCTACCTGACCCCTCTGAGGCTGCAGACTCAGAGTGAATTGTATATATCCTGTAGTTTTACACTGTGTCTTAACATTGTGGCATTAAAAGCTGTTTCCTCCTTAGCTCTGGCATCATGTGGGGCCTGCACTATCTGCGGTGCAGTCCTTGAACTGCGATGACATGCTTAATTTTGATTTTTCTTGCAGTCTTCCTACCCTGGCTGTGGTATGAGCTACCACTCCGAGATATTTTACATTGTATACACTGTTTAAAATGTATAACCACTGTCATTGAGTACAGGCTTCCAGGTCCCTGCCTTTTCCATGCCCTTACTCCAAGCTTGACCAACTGATGATGAGGAGGGTGACAACGTCCCTGATGTCTTACTCCAAGCTGATGATGACACAGATGAAGATGCTCTTAGCAACCCGAGTCTGCTAATCCTCACTAACTTGTAAATATCAGAGCCTGAAGAGGATGATGTTGAGTTTCCCTCCATCCACTGGTGTCGAGTTTCCCTCCACCCTCACACGTTTTCTCTTCGTTGACCTCTGAAGGGGGATTGATCCCTCCCACGTGATTAACAAATATTCACACACATTGGAAATTGGCTCCTACCCACATCTCATACCCTCTGATGAAGATTCTTCCTGTGCGTTTCATCACCTGTGTTATAATATGATCTCCTCTATGATATTTTTAATCTATGTTATCTGCCTTTTTTATATTAGAGTTGTTATCAGAAGTGCTTTAAGGTCTTCTGATCTCAGCTGAATGGTACTCTGGCTGATATGGTTGTTATGTTTGTGAAGGTTTAGTTTGTATTTTTTATACATGCATTTATACCTGTTCATTTATATGCTCATTACCCTGCACTCATTTTTGTTGTGTTTGTTGTCCCCTGACAGTCACCCACCCGCTCCCTTAAGGAACCCTATTTTGGCACTTTATGTCATCCCCACTGTCCCTATCATCTCTGCTCAGCTATGGAATGCAGATACGTATACACCAGCGTGTCTGTGGGACGTGGCTCAGCCCTCTCCTGATTCAACAGTGGTGAGATATGACTGTGGGCCCTGCTCAGTCACACAGGATTATGATTGGATTGATCTGTCTGATTGATTGACATGATATGGTCATGTCAAACGGGGGATTAATTTAATGTCTCAAATTAAGCATCAGTATGGGTGCGGCTCTGACTGACTTCTTTGTTTGTGCATTGATAGTAGATTGTGTTCTGCTTTCTATCCATAAAAAGCCTGATGTGTTTCAGCAACAATAGTGATCAAGTACTCATGTACTTCCTCCTCAAACTCCTGCAGCTAAATATACACTGTTCTCTTTTTGATGCTCACACTGACAGGTTTTACTTGTGACCTAGATGAAGAAGAAAGGTTTTTTAGATGCTCCAGTTAACACACATCGTTAATTACATCACATAGTTGTATCACAGAAGACCCAACGCTGCTGAAGGACCCCCACATCCACCATGTTATGTATATAAGTTGAATGTCTTATTGCTTATTTGCGGAGGTGTGGCCAGTCGAGTTTGAAGATGGTTTGAAGCTCCCAAGGACAATGGATTCTTGGCACAAGGATTGAAATGTGCTCCTGGTCAATAAAGTTTTGCTTTTGCTTTATTGTTAGATTTTAGAGGGTGTGGGTACATTGCAAAATGCAACAAAGAACTGCTTGCTGGTAAAGTTAAATACACTGACATGCACACACACTGTTAGTCTCACAATGTTTAGAAATTTCCTCAATGTGCATAAGCTTGCTGAGATGCGTTCCTGACATTGTGTCCCACTTTGGTTGTCGCCCTAGGGGTGATGGGGGCAAGAACAGACACTTTTATCTCACTAAGATGTTATTTAGGCTTGTATGTTCTCATGTAGGTTTATTTAGCACCCGTGAGGTTTTCACTCTGTTCGACGCAATGTCACTTTGTAGGACGCCTCAGCTTTGTAGGCCTTACACATACATATAGGTTTAAACCATTTAATGGTTTACTGCTTAAACTGCTTTACTGCACTACGCGAGATTTGGCTTCCAGCTAAAGAAGTCAGTGTTTTGCATGTAGCAGTAGCAGCCAAAGGGCCAAAAAGAGACTAACGGACAACGCAAGGAACAAAACTAGAATTAACATTGGAGCCCACTTTGCTCGGTGGCGAGAGCGTCGGGAGATGGAAAATTGCAAGACGGACGCCGAGCTTGCAGAGTTACTGCTGGAGAGGTAAGTTATGTTTTCGTCGGGTTTTCCCCGTTCAACATTTATTTTCAGTCGGTGGTTGCGCCGTAGCATTGCATGCTTTGTGTAACTTGGCAGACGTTGTTTTGTCACTAAATGCTACCAGCGGTTATTTTCTGGCGAGTTTCTCAGATTGCTGGAGATATTCATGGTGCAGTGATGCTTGGTCATTCACTATTTCACTATTTCTTCTATGTCTTCTGACGTCCTGTCGACTTGCTTCTCCCGGCTCTGTATGTCAACAAATGCACGTTGCTGTGAGGTGCTGTGTTACGATAGTGCAATTACACCCAACGACCAGAGAGGCCCCTCGAGAGCAGACAAACCTGAATCTTACATAGTGGGGCTTTAATGCTAACATATATCCAGAGATATCATTTTATGCTAACATTTATTCAAGCATATCATGTTGAGGCTGATCAGTTCAAACATGTTAGATCAACAAGGCAAATGTGTCATAAATCAGTAAAAGTGCAGGAACAGTTGGAGAGGGCAGGGGGGCCACTTTCCCTGTTTCACATCCTGTGGTTTTGCTGAACTGCGAGAACCTTTTGTTGAACTCTTGGTGGAACCTCTGCCTTAAGTCTGACCTTTACCTAGCTTACCTATAGCTTATCTTTCCTGGCAGACATAGCTTATGAAACCAGACATGATCATAACATGTGATAAGATGACACCGCCCCAAAGTGTATAAGATATTGTAACATTCTTTGTCCAGGGCTCTTTTCTGATCATCCTGGGGGTCGAGCAGATCAGAGACCTCAGCAGCTGAGTGTTTTTATACTATGTGTATATATATACATATATATATATATATATATATATATATATATATATATATATATATATATATACATATATATATGTATACACACACACACATATATGCAAATGTTATTTTAAGTGTATTTAACATTTTTCAAACATTTGAACTTAGGCCCTGTTTACACGGAGACTCTCTGACCTGAAACGCAAAGGTTTTTCCTTTGTATCCTCAAAAGCGATCTGCGTCCACATGGAGATGGAAGGAGGACTGAAACCGATTTAACGTGCATGCCAGTCCAGTAGATGGTGATGTAGGTTTGCAGAGAAACAACGGTGTTACAACACACATACGAAGAAGAAAAACAATGGCGAGTGGATGCACGAAGATGCAGGAGTTTTTTGTCTGGATAACAAACCAAGCACGATAAGGAGCACACATGTCACCCGGTAGACGGCTGAAGCTGTTGTTGTTCCTGGTATGCATGCACAACCTTCATCTGAACGAGTACTGCGCATGCGGTGACGACAGCGTTTCCCCCTGAAATGATGAATCCTGTTTACATAAAACCGGGTGGTGATGCATTTGAAAACTCTCCGCCTTGGACCCTGGTTTCAAAAGTTTGCGGATTCAGGCGCTCCAGGCACCAGTCTCATGTAAACAGGAGGCTAAACGCAATGAAAACCTTCCGTTGTAGCCTTTTTTCGTCGTCATGTAAACAGGCCCTTAATACATTCTTGAAAAAGAACAACAAACTCACAACACTTGTTGCTTAAATTTGCAGTCCTCTAACAGCTAATAAAGTTCTGTTTAAAATGGAGAAAACTGTATTATTTTTTTTTAACGAGGACATTTTTAATTTGCATTTCATTTCTCAGCCTTGCAGAAGTGGAGAGCCGAAGAGCATCTAGCCTCTTGGCTCAGACTCAATATTGAGGACTCGACCTAGACTCGACTCAGGTGTGAGGACTCGACTCAGATTTTTTTTTTTTGATTACTCGGACTCGACTCTGACCCAAACACTGAGGACTCAGACTCGGCTCGGACTCGAGCTATGGTGACTCGACTACAACACTGATAAATATATATATATATATATATATATATATATATATATATATATATATATATATATATATACATATATATATATATATGTGTATGTATACATACTGTTTTTATATATAATTCTAAATGTGTGTACACTCAGTGATGTGATACCATTTGTTGTAACTTCACAGCTTCTTCTTCATAAACAACCTGTTTTTATGGCTCCAAGTGTTTCAAATGTTTCTGTAACATCAGCTGAGGATCAGTACTGCTCCATGTGAACATCATCAGAGAATGAAAAGACACCTTTCGCCTGAGTTTAGGTATTTAACTGCTTACTTTTGTTGAAAGAATTGGAAATGTATGCAGTTGTTGAGTTTTTGTTTTGTTTCTCTGTGCTATTCCTTTGACCTATTCATACTTTATTCGTTTATTCTGTTCGTATCAGTGATGTTTGAACTCATATCTGACCTTCTGTGAGACCTTAAACTTGGGGTGAAGATGTTGTGGTCTATCACTCGTTTAGTGGAAAACGTGCAGACAGCTTGAAGTGCCAGTTGACTCATCTAAATACAGATGTTGTGGTTTTCCTAAGTATTAAAGTCCATGTAAAGCAAAAATAATTGTGTGATAAGTTTGTCATATCACAGAAACGTGTCATTGACCACTGAACCAAATTTGAAAGATTAAAAAAACTGCTAAGTATATAAAATCAGGTCTCTAAATCATGCGAAAACAAGCACTTCTCTCTGCTGTGAAACACTGGGGGCGTGTCAGTTAGAGGTGCTTGAACCATGCCCACATGTGGAAGGGGAGCCGCCTCCGTCTACTTTACAAGTAACTTACAGTAACAGTGGGAGCTAGCATGAGCAGCTTCATAGGAGGGACCCAGCTCTACATTTTAAGGCTGACATTTTACAGCAATGATTACTCTTACTTATCATACTTCCTTCATACAGTTACTTTTCTGATAGTTACTTTATTACCACAAGCTCCCCAATTACTCTGTCTGCCAAATTTTTATCAGTTGTGAAGGATAATACCAGCTGTGGAGTAGCTTTAGCTTTGAAATAACTGAAACATGTATGCTGCATGTGCACAGAAAAATGATAAATCACATATTGCCTCCGTCTGAGCTCGCTGCTAGCGTCTCCCTCTGTATATAAGCAACTATGTCCGTGGGAAAAAAAAACGTGCTCATGGCGCTCATTTTAGGTGTCCAATGGTCCACGTTTGACAATACACACAAACGTAAAACCCAGTGTACATGTATTTCCTTGTCATAGCTATATTGGTGGCACATAAAAAAAAGATACCTGTGGTTAAATTACTGTGCTCTCTTATGAACTCCGCTCAGGGAATGAGGCCAATACATGTCATGATTACGATGTAAATTCACAGCAAAAAGCTTTTAATCAACAGAATTCACAATATTTATAACATAAGCACACACTCACACTCTCTGGCGGGCACGTAATGCCAGTGGCGGAGGTCACAGCACCTGCTGTCGGCGGGATGGAGAGGGTCGGCGGCGGATACATAATGCCGGTGACTGTGTTGGTGGCACCTGCGGTCGGCGGGGCGGGAGGATGCAAGCCGGGGATGGAGAGGGTCGGTTTGGCCTCTCTGACCAGCATTCAAGGACTCTTCAAAAATCCAGACTTTACCTTTAGTTTAGACTTTAGTTTTTGTAACTATCGGGGGAAACGTGGGCACTGCAGAGACGGGTGTTGGTGGTGATTTTGAACTCTCCTCAGTAGCTCCTCTTGGCAAAATTGATCCACCGTTTCCTTACTTCATCCTCAGTAGGAAACTTAAATAACCTAATGGAGCCGTTAAACTGCATGCTGTGGCATCCAGGAAAGATGCACGAGCGACGTGGAATAGACATGGCTGGTTAGCTGACTGGTTGACTGGTTAGCTAGCTGCAAACTATCATAAGAGATGCTATCTGAGACTCGAGAGCGAGCGGGTAAACCACCGAAGCTAATGCGCTGAATTTATTTGTACCGCTGAAGCAGCAGGGGTGGGGTTATGCTACTGATGGCTCCCTTACGTAACGATGATTTCTGACCCGCCCATTAAATCCTGAACACAGAAATTTTGAAAAACAGCTTGTGAAGCCTAGCTCTAAAATTATATTCTGAATGGTTGAATGGCTTTCATATGTTTTAAGGAAATACATTTATGACCTATTTAATGAATTTAGAAGAAAATGGCTGAATTTGCTTTACACAGACTTTAAGGATGCTTGCACAGACTTCAGAGGTCTTGCAAAGGTTTCCACTGGGGGAGAGGCACCATCGTATATTTTGAACCCAGTGATTGTATAAAAAGGAAATACAGCCTGAGAGGCTTCTTGTACAAACCCAAAACCAGTGAAGTTGGCACGTTGGGTAAATTGTAAATAAAGACAGAATGCAATGATTTGCAAATCCCTTTCAACCTATATTCAATTGAATACACTGCAAAGACAAGATACTTAACGTTCGAACTGGTAAACTGTGTTATTTTTTGCAAATGTTAGCTCATTTTGAATTTGATGCCTGCAACATGTTTCAAAAAAGCTGGCACAAGTGGCAGAAAAGACTGAGAAAGTTGAGGAATGCTCATCAAACACTTATTTGGAACATCCCACAGGTGAACAGGCCAATTGAGAACAGGTGGGTGCCATGATTGGGTATAAAAGCAGCTTCCCTGAAATGGTCAGCCATTCACAAACAAGGATGGGGCGAGGGTCACCACTTTGTGAACAAATGCGTGAGCAAATTGTCGAACAGTTTAAGAACAACATTTCTCAACAAGCTATTGCAAGGAATTTAGGGATTTCATCATCTACGGTCCGTAATATCATCAAAAGGTTCAGAGAATCTGAAGAAATTACTGCACGTAAGCAGCAAGGCCGAAAACCAACATTGAATGCCCGTGACCTTCGATCCCTCAGGCGGTACTGCATCAAGAACCGGCATCACTGTGTAAAGGATATCACCACATGGGCTCAGGAACACTTCAGAAAACCACTGTCAGTAACTACAGTTCGTCGCCACATCTGTAAGTGCAAGTTAAAACTCTACTATGCAAAGCGAAAGCCATTTATCAACAACACCCAGAAACGCCACCGGCTTCACTGGGCCCGAGCTCATCTAAGATGGACTGATGCAAAGTGGAAAAGTGTTCTGTCCACATTTCAAATTGTTTTTGGAAAGTGTGGTCGTCGTGTCCTCCGGACCAAAGAGGAAAAGAACCAGCCGGACTGTTATAGGCGCAAAGTTCAAAAGCCAGCATCAGTGATGGTATGGGGGTGTATTAGTGCCCAAGGCATGGGCAACTTACACATCTGTGAAGGCACCATTAATGCTGAAAGGTACATACAGGTTTTGGAGCAACATATGTTGCCATCCAAGCAACGTCTTTTTCATGGACGCCCCTGCTTATTTCAGCAAGACAATGCCAAGCCACATTCTGCACGTGTTACAACAGCGTGGCTTCGTAGTAAAAGAGTGCTGGTACTAGACTGGCCTGCCTGTAGTCCAGACCTGTCCCCCATTGAAAATGTGTGGCTCATTATGAAGCGTAAGATACAACAACGGAGACCCCGGACTGTTGAACAACTTAAGCTGTACATCAAGCAAGAATGGGAAAGAATTCCACCCGAAAAGCTTCAAAAATTGGTCTCCTCAGTTCCCAAACGTTTACTGAGTGTTGTTAAAAGGAAAGGCGATGTAACACAGCGGTAAAAATGCCCCTGTGCCAACTTTTTTGCAATGTGTTGCTGGCATTAAATTCTAAGTTGATGATTATTTGCAAAAGAAAATAAAGTTTCTCAGTTCGAACATTAAATATCTTGTCTTTGCAGTGTATTCAATTGAATATAAGTTGAAAAGGATTGGCAAATCATTGTTTTCTGTTTTTATTTACGATTTACAAAACGTGCCAACTTCACTGGTTTTGGGTTTTGTAGTTTAAAGAATGCCTCACGTCACTTTGACATCTAGAAAAGGAAATTTAGGTCTGAGCCTCTCTCTCCTAAAACTTTAAAACATCTATGAGACTTCATCTCACAGGGACATGATAATGGTGGTTTTTGATCTGGTTTTAAATTCAATGTCATTACCAAAGTTTGTTAAGTTTTTGACCTTTTCAATAAATTCTTCACTTTTGGAGAAAGTTTTGAGTGAATTCTGTCTTTAAACTTTTAGATACCTTTACATAAGGTTAGTTAATTCTTCTGTCAAAGGCACTCCACACGGCTTCAGAGGACTCTCCAGACAACACAGCGTGGCCCCCGAACAGGTAACATCAGCTCCACACCACAGCTTACATCACTGACTGACCCATTAGAGATCATTTCACATGTCACAGCCCTTAAGAGCATCTAAATGAAGAAGGTTTGCAGTTTGTTCTCCTCTTGGAGTCAGGCTTTAACTTTTCTGAATTCAGGAGTTGGTCTTAAATAAAAACGAGGGTATATTTAATCCACAGGAGGCTAAATAAGTCTGACCTGTCTGTTCTCTTTGGTGTTGACAGAATAATTTATTATAATTGTAGTTAAAATTTTTTTTTTTTACTCATTCACCTTGTAGATGGCATCCATTATTTAATTTTTAGTCTGGCAAGGGTCAGCTCTGAAAGCTGTTTACAGTCTGTGCTCTTTGTCACTCAGTGGCTGACATTTCACTCACTCTGACTGACGCCATGTGCTCTCCCTCGATATGAGAAGTTAGTCATACATAAACAGTCCACCTGCTCTGTCAGGATATGATTGAGTAACATAATTCAAACTTCTTGATTTCGAATGTTTCATGTTTGTGTTCTTTATTTCAGCCCAAACAGATCAAGAAAACAATTCTGTAAATTGTGCAATAAATGCCCTTAGATAAGCCTCTGATTCTGGTTTGTCTCTGTCAGTTTGGATTATTAATGCTGCAACAACCCATGGGATGTCAATTAAAACATTCATTTTATTCATTCCTTTTTCAAAACAGATTTTGCTTCTGTCAGAGAAAAAAACCCTTCATTAATGGTTTGATTGTTTCATCTCTTGCTGTCCTAAAGAGAGGGACGTGATATGAATCTGACTTCATCACCGGCAGCGTATTGACACAGATTGAAGTTTTCTGGCTAAGAGGATGGCTAGTTTAGAGGAAAATGGGGTGGTAGCTCACGATCTTCATGAGAGTGATTAAAAAGAGGGGTCGTGTTTGTAACCACAGTGTTTCATTGAAGAGTTATTGACCCGGAAACTCTGAATCTGTGAATATCTTTCTAATGTGGTGGGAGACAGATGTAAGTAAACCCGCTGTTTGCGGCTGATTTTGTTGCCGTTCAAGGGCAGCTGCGGCCTCCCTCAGCAGCTCTGGCACAGATGTGGACATGGTGGTGATATTTCCACTGTTTCTGCCTTCACAGCCTTCAAACTCCACTCTGCCTTCACCCCTGACTTATACAGCAGGTCTGAAAAGAAACAGCGGCCACTGACGTCACTCTCCTGCGCCACTGGGGATTGCCAGTTAAGATTAAATTATGGACCACTTTTTGCAGGGCGGGCATGAAAACGTAAAAGCAATGTCCTCTTTGTTTTCTTTTTAGTTGTGTCATAAAATGTGCAGCCTAAAGAAGAAAATGAAAATGCAGATTGGATGATTTAGAATTCATTTTAGTTATGAGGCAAAAATTGTAGCCATAACCTTGAAATGAAAAAGCATTATTGCTAATACTTTTTAATTTTCAAATTTGACAGTTCAGATTGAATTTTGCAAAGTATTTGCTGGGGCATCTTTTGAAAATTAAATCTTAGACATCCTTTTCTTTTTCTTTTAAATTAAGTCACAGAATGAGCAGTCTGAACAAGAAAATGAAAATGTAGTTTGGGTAATTTATTAATTTCATTTTTGAGTCAAAATGCAGCTTTATTCTGAAAATGATAAAGCATTTCTGTTAATCCATTTTCATTTGGATCCTGGTCCATATTCCCTTCCATAGACTTCTGCCTCACAGGAAAATCAACATTCTTTTTAAGGGGATCATTATCACCAAGTTATCATTTAATACAAGGATCTTATGACCAACGAAATCTGATAACAGTCATTGTCTGAGCTGAATGTGCATGTCTTGTGTCTTGCTCTCATTATGTGAGGTACTTAATGTGAGGGAAATCTCAAAAAGGAAGAAGCTGCATATGTTTTTGCATTGTTTATACAAAACCCAAAACCAGTGAAGTTGGCACGTTGTGTAAATCGTAAATAAAAACAGAATACAATGATTTGCAAATCCTTTTCAACTTATATTCAATTGAATACACTGCAAAGACAAGATACTTAATGTTCGAACTGAGAAACTTTATTTTCT
Source organism: Cetoscarus ocellatus (assembly GCA_037902135.1). Taxonomy (NCBI): domain Eukaryota; kingdom Metazoa; phylum Chordata; class Actinopteri; order Labriformes; family Labridae; genus Cetoscarus; species Cetoscarus ocellatus. The sequence goes on from JBAMNC010000730.1 coordinate 118,859, forward strand.
TTTGCAAATAATCATCAACTTAGAATTTAATGGCAGCAACACATTGCAAAAAAGTTGGCACAGGGGCATTTTTACCACTGTGTTACATCGTTTTAACTTGCACTTACAGATGTAGCGACGAACTGTAGTCACTGACAGTGGTTTTCTGAAGTGTTCCTGAGCCCATGTGGTGATATCCTTTACACAGTGATGCCGGTTTTTGATGCAGTACCGCCTGAGGGATCGAAGGTCACGGGCATTCAATGTCGGTTTTCGGCCTTGCCGCCTACGTGCAGTAATTTCTCCAGATTCTCTGAACCTTTTGATGATATTACGGACCGTAGATGATGAAATCCCTAAATTCCTTGCAATAGCTTGTTGAGAAATGTTGTTCTTAAACTGTTCGACAATTTGCTCACGCATTTGTTCACAAAGTGGTGACCCTCGCCCCATCCTTGTTTGTGAATGGCTGACCATTTCAGGGAAGCTGCTTTTATACCCAATCATGGCACCCACCTGTTCTCAATTAGCCTGTTCACCTGTGGGATGTTCCAAATAAGTGTTTGATGAGCATTCCTCAACTTTCTCAGTCTTTTCTGCCACTTGTGCCAGCTTTTTTGAAACATGTTGCAGGCATCAAATTCAAAATGAGCTAATATTTGCAAAAAATAACACAGTTTACCAGTTCGAATGTTAAGTATCTTGTCTTTGCAGTGTATTCAATTGAATATAGGTTGAAAGGGATTTGCAAATCATTGTATTCTGTTTTTATTTACGATTTACACAATGTGCCAACTTCACTGGTTTTGGGTTTTGTACAATGTGCAAAAGTGGACAATGTGGGCATGTTTCTCCGTGGATTATCCACTCTTAACTTTTCTGAAATGTTGGCAGCCCTGGTGATTTCCATGTCAGCTCTTTCAGTTCCAGCCAAAATATCAGTGAAATGAAAGAGAGGCTGATCTCTGAATGTACAGGGAAATGCAGAGTTTCCTGGAATCAGGCAGCCACAATGGAAAATCACAACAGTGAACACATCCTGTAGTAGATAAGTGAATTATAGGTGATGCTGCTTGCCTTCTGGAGTGTGTTTGACTCTGATAGTGTAAAGTATGAGTAAAAGATTTTATTCTCCACACAAATCAGCATTGCTGTCAAACATAGTTTTTCTTATGTTTTTAATGCAGCAGTTTTGTGTGTAGCCTTTCTTATGAGAAAATAGCTCCAGCTGGACCTTTGGTCAGTTTGAGCATGTGGTTTTATCAATTTCCTTGTTTAACACTCAGACATTAAATCATTCTAGAAGTTATTTTTTGGGTCAGTTCTTGATTTGATGTGACTGTGGGTTGTACGCAGGAAAGATCAAGGACATCATTATCACTAAGTTATCATTAAATACAGTAATCTTATGACCAATTTAATCTGATAACAACTATTGAAGGGGCAGAATTTGCTGTCTTGCCTCTTGCTCTCATTATGTGAGGTACTTAGGTGTGACGAAAATCTGAAGAAGAAAGAAGCTGCATGTGTTCTGTCAGATTATGATTGTGTAACAATATAATGCAATCTTTGAAAGCCTATGTATGGACTGGCATCCTGGTTTAGCACGGTCTCCATTCAGAGTAAGTAAAAAAAAAAATACATAAGCTGATGAAATCTGCTATGAAGGTGATAGGTCAAAAAGACCACCCTTTTCTCCAGTCTGTCTTTGGTAGTGTTGTTCATAACCAGGCAAAAAAAAATTCTTAAGGTGAATAAGAATAAAAAAATATATATTTCTCTTTAACTGTTATTATAATAATTCATTCTGTCAACACTAAGGAGAACAGGTAAGACCTTTTAGCCCCAGTGGTTTAAATATAAGCTTAAATATAGCCTGACTCCAATAGGGGAATGATCCTTGTTGTACATATTCCCTCATTTTTATTTCAGACCAACCCCAGAATTAACAAAAAATTGAAGCCTGACTCCAAGAGGATAACAAACTGCAAATGATGTAAGCTGTGGTGTGAGGAGCGCTGATCTTACCTGCTTGAGGGCCATGCTGTGTTGTCTGGAGAGTCCTCAGAAGTCAGGTGGAGTGAGTGTCTTTGAGAGAAGAACTGACTAACCTCCTGTAATGTATCTAAAAGTTTAAAGACAAATTTCACTCAAAACTCTCTCCAAAACTGAAAGTGAACATATTATGCAAAAAACACTTTTTTAAGGCATTTGAGCACATCTTTGGGTATTTGGCCTTCCTCCCAGCCCACAAAATGTGATAGTAGACAACAAAACCTGTATTTAGCAGGCGGCATAAATGTAAACTCGCGGTATTTGGCGAGCTGTTGAGTCGGTGGATATACTGTTACGTAACAATATATTTTCATTTGCTCAGTACCAACAACCCGTCTCCAAACCTGATGATGGAAATGTGAGTATTTTAATGCTGTGTAGTATTTATTTTGCTCATTGCCACAAGCTAATGCTAACAGCAGAGTGAAGTGAACTAGAGGTAACTGCACAACATCTTCATCAATGTTCACATTACTTAAAGTCTGAAGGATAAACCTTTATGTATCAGCATTCTCACATTAGTCAAGAGAAGTTTAACAGTTGAAGTTAGCATGGTGTGCGTTAGCCTGTAATGTTTGGGGGAAACGAGATCGCTGTGATCTGTTAAATGGCATGAATTAACGGTTCGTGTGTGAAACGTATTTTGTATTGATTAATGCACAGAAAACTAGCTAACGCCAGAGCAGCTCCCAATGATGCATAAACATCAGCAGATGAATAATGTTACAGCAATACCTTGCTATGATAGACTTTTTCTAACGTTAGAGAGACCAGCCAGCCATCTGAAGGCATATGACCACCGGCTCATGAGCAGCACCACCGCATCCATAGAGGCTGCCTTACCCCCAAATTCCACATAACACAAAAGCGCCGCGCCGCACCTTTGGATCGTACTGCGGAGCACTTAGAACCCACTCTAGTCTATCAGAAAAATTCCACTGCCTGCGCTGCAGCGCGTCAGTGCCGTGTTGCTTAAGCGCCAGCGCGCGCCATGGCGCTGGAGATCCGCTTCAGGTCTATTTTCTGCCCGACCGCTTCAAAACCTTGGAAATTCACTGTCATTAAGAAAGCACCAGACAGGAAATCAACGAGTGGAGTATCCAAAGCTTCCAAAATAAAACACAATGCACGGACTCTCGAACATTAATTTCCTCAATAGTTTGTCATTATGTCACACCCCGGAGGCACGAGCATCAGGTCAGTTGGTCAGAGGGTCCCAGAGGCAACACGACACCATGGACTAAGAAAAGTGAATCGTGGAGGTACAGAAATATATAACACTGTATATATGACACCAAACATCCTTTCTACAAGGATATAGACAGATAGAAGTGAAATAAATCACGAAGCTGTGTGGTTGGGACCAGCAAGGGGACCTTAGAGAAGCAGGGTGAGGTGTTGTTTACTTCTTTTCTCAGTCTATAACATGTTTTATTGACATGTTTTATTGCAGCGCTGCTCAGCGCAGCGCATCCAGTGGTGTTTGTAGGTCGGAGCAACCCCGCGGCGCGCCGATTTTGCGTTATGTGGAATTTTGGGGTTATTGTTTAGGCAGTGATGTGACATCACTAGTCATAACTCGGAGTACATCGATCTGGTACGAGTTCACAAGTGGGAAGTTACGAGTTCAACTGCCATTCCGAGGACTTTCTCGAGTTACAGGTGGGAAAAACACAAGTTACGGGTTGCCTGAAACGCAGCATAACGTTTCATGAAGACATCAACGATCCATGTAAAACTGCAGAAAAGGAGCAAAATATGGAACTTTTAAAGAATTTATTGAAAATGTCCAAAAATTAACAGACTTTGGTTATGACATTGAATTAAAAATCAGATCAAAAACTGTAATATAAAATCAGGGGATGAAAATAAGAATAAAAAGTAAAAATCCATTATAATCATGTCTCTGATGTGAAGTCTCACAGATTTTTCAAAAGTTTTAGGAGAGAGAGGATCAGACCTATCTGACCTTTTCTAGATATCAAAGTGATGTGAGGCATTCTTAAAAACTACAAGAAGCCTCTCAGGCTGTATTTACTTTTCACAAACTCACCAGGTTCAAAAATTAAAGATTACACCTCTCCCCCAGTGAAAACCTTTGCAAGACCTCTGAAGGACTGTCCACACTCTTGTAAACATGCTTAATGCTTAGAAAAACCACAGCATCTGTATTTAGATGAGTCAACTGGCACTTCAAGCTGTCTGCATTTTTCACTTAATGAGTGATAGACCACAACATCTTCACCCCAAGTTTAAGGTCTCAAAAGGTCACATATGAGCTCAAACATCACTGATACAAACAGAATAAATGAGTAAAATATGAATAGGTCAAAGGAATAGCACAGAGAAAACAAAAAAAACTCAATAACTGCTTATATTTTCAGTTCTTTCAACAGAAGTGAGCTGCTAAATTCTTTAATTCAGCTGAAAGGTTTCTTGTTATTCTCTGATGATGTTCATGTGGGGCAGTACAGATCATCAGCTGATGTTACCGAAACATTTGGAGCCATAACAACAGGTTGATTATGAAGAAGAGGCTGTGGAGTTACAACAAATGGTATCACCTCACTGAGTGTATATGCAGTCAGGTAATGATGAACATGAACCCCACTTCTTTCTCTGTCCTCTAGTTTTTACTTTAAAGAAAAATCAAGACATTAAATCTCAGCTAATGCTTCATTATATTAAACATCAAAACCATAAATGACAATAACCAAAGAAAACAGACTGTCTTTATGCTTACAGCCAACATCAAACCAGGAGAAGTCCCAGTCACTTTTCCCAAAAAAACTGATGAAATAATTACATTAATATGACCGGCATTTGTCCAACTATTGATGTTAATTTTGCATTTTTTTAATAAAATGCCAGTATTCAACCAGCTTGGGTGTCATATTAAAAATAAATGGAAGGAAACAACAATTTAATGGATGCTAAGACCGTACGCTCAGAGAAAGTCTGGAAATACGAATCCAATTTTGGATCAATGCTAAATCACACAGATACAGAGTCATTACAGGGCTCCTGCAACTCAGGACATTAAATATTGTAAATATTGTATATAAGTTACTGGGATGATCTGCCTGAGGACTGAAATGGAGAACCACAAACCGAGCTGTTCCATTAAGGTTAACATCATCACACAGATTTACCAAAAAACTCAGAATGAACACAACTTTTGTCCTTAATCATAACAAATAAATCAAGATCACATTAATAAAAAAAAAACCAAACAGCTTAAAGAAAAACCCAACAGTTTTCATTCTAGGATTCAATATGTAATGAGACAACAGTCAGAATCAGTGAAACAGTAAAATCATCTAAATCATCCCCAAGTTAACCACTAAAAGTAGACGCAACACATTAAAAATCATTGAATGCAGAATGTTTGAAGATAATGATGTCTATATACAAATATATAGCAGAAACCCTCCATGTGACACCCCCCCCCCCCCCCCCCCAAAGTTTCCTGGTCTTTGCTCCCATCAGACACTCAGAGGGTCAAACAGGCCTCAGCTGCTTCTCTTCATTCAGCTCATCTGAAACAGTCACAGCAGAGTTAAACAGCAATGTTTTAATAATGACTGAGTTCCCCACTACCTTCAAGATGAGCTTTTTATTTTCTGTCAATCATCTTTTCTTAATTAAACGTACCTAAGCATTTGATGGGCCAGCTCGCTCTGGGCTTCTGTGAAAAACAGAACTGTGAGCAATTTCAACTGCTGTTTAACATGGAGGGCCATATTTTGGCGTTCAGACTAAAGCCTTACCTCAACAGTGATGTTTGGTGTTTTTTCAGTTGGTAATAATATTTGGTCACTATGTCCAGCTCCTGACTGACGTCTAAAAACAAAGACAAGAGTTTAAGAGGCAAAATCTAGAAACATATTCACCTGCAGCTTCATGTGGCACAGATGAGGGATGCTGCATCACTCTGACATTTGGATATTGACTGATTATACATATATATATATATATATATATATGTGTGTATACATATATATATATATATATGTGTATACATATATATATATATGTGTATACATATATATATATATATATATATATATATATATATATATGTGTGTGTGTATACATGTATATATATATATATATATATATATATATATATATATATATATATATATATATATATATATATATATACATATACATATAATCTCTCTCTCTACACACACATATATATATATATATGTATTTATATATATATATAATCTCTCTCTCTACACACATATATATATATATATATATATATCTGTGTGTTTGTGTGTGTGTGTGTGTGGGTGTGTGGGGGTGTGTGTGTGTGTGTGTGTGGGTGACAGAGTGTGTATGATAACCTGGCCAAAGGAGGAGATTGAGGCCACTGATGTCAATTGGAGGAAACTCCTCACATGCATGGAGGGTCACACCCCCAAGTGAGTTATCCTGAGGTTTAACACAGAGTGTGAAGGAGGAGGCCGTGGATTAGTGAGTGCGAAAGCCATGATCCAGGATGAAACACCTGAGACCCTTCAGCACAACAGGAAATTGGCCCCAGGCTAAAAAGTGCTGAGCATCATGAAGTAATTTCGAGGCCACGTCATAGTCCTAGAGTCAAGTCGAATGGTAAATGGCTTCAGGGTTTATGGCGCTTTTCTGGTTGTTGTAACTACTATATGGTCACATCCGTTCACTCACTGATGATTCAAGTTTCTATGTAAGTTTTCCATCAGCATTTGTTAACACATCCTCACCCCTTCACACCAATTTCAGAGCAATGGGAGCAACTTGGGATTAAGTGTCTTGCCCAAGGACACATTGATCTGTGACAGCTGAAGCTGAGCTCAACACCCTCCAGTTTTTGGTAGATCGTAACACCAGACTAAGCCACTGACACCTTAGTTAAAATAGGAAAGACACCTGCGCTGTATGCCTCAGCACTTTAATAGATGTCTACAGACCTGAATGGACAAACAAAAGAAAGCTCAGGCAGACTTCAAATGAAAGCGTCTGGTCTTATAAGGAAACATCAACATGAGGCAAACTGCCTGTTTACATATCAGGTTCATGCACGCAGTCATCCAGGATGAGTGAGTTCACTCTGACACCAGTCAGAAACTGACAAAGTTATTATATCTAAATGGATTAACTCTGTGTATATGAGGGTTTGGATGCCAAAGAGCTCGGAAGACCAAAAGTGTTGATAATATTTCTTGAATTTAGGTAACTTCTGGAAGAAAATTTTATTGAGAAAGAAATGTCATTTTCATTCATTCAATTTACCTGGAAGTGACTCAAAATCTGTTTTGAGTGAGTGCTCGATAGCCTCCTTCATGTCTTCCTCCAGTGTCTTCTTGATGTAGCCCTAAGTCAGACGTGAAATATCAGACAAATATTTTACACTCACAATAACTTCATTTTTTCTAAACTCTACTTAAATTACATTTGGTTGTGCATCTCTAAGGCTGTTCAGACAACAGAGTCTCTGTAGAGAAAAAGGCTTGTAGGTGATTCTGTCATAGTATTTAAGTATAAAAGCTCCTGTTTGTTTCTCTACAGTGTTAAACAGCAAAGAAACATGTTCAGAGTGATGGACAGTCCCCTTAAACTTCAAAAAGATTCATGCAACAAGTAAAGAACTAGGCAGAAAGGTTAACTGATGAAATGTGTGTGTCACTGTGTAATGATCCTCCGACTTATAAAACAGGGAAGGGCAACTGAGACCCCCTCCTCAGTTAGTGTGGCCCATGGGTCAACTTAACACATCAATGAATAGTGTAAAAATTACATAACAGAATAAATGCAGCTCAGATTAACTCTGAATGTGTTTAACTCATTAAACCAAGGATTACGTCTTTCATTTCCTGAATGTTGATGTAGCATATTTAGTCTAAAGCTATATCTGTGCTTCTCATCTTGAATTACTCGTAGTTCTAACAGTCCAATTAAGAATATCCTAAAATTCTTGACCCTCTGGCTGTTGAAAGAAGCTCTCACTGTGGTCTAAGTGCCTCATCTGAATAAGAAATATGACAAACCGTCAGATTTCGCAGCATCAACATCATTTGATCTTTTGCCTTCTCAAAGATGACATTCTTCTGGGCCTTAAAGTGGTCCTGGATTATGGTCTTCATATTTTCCAATGTACCTTTTCCTTTGCACTGTTTTGCTTCTGCAATAAAATAGAGTTAGTTACATTTCTCTGTCATGTAAGAATGTTCATTTTTAAAGTTTAAAGTGCCATCAGTGTTTATCTTACTGTTGTAGCACAGTGTCATGTTTTCCTCAATTATTGTCACCAGGCTGTTGTAAATTAATTTCTTCCGATCACGGATGGTCATTTTGAGCTTAATCTTCATTTGTTTTTCCTATTAGAATGAAAAAAGAAAATTAAGCGTAGTTTGTAGTGCCTGAAAACAGTCTAAAATTACAAATGTGAAAAAAGGACAATAAAAAGTAAAAACTAAATGATCATGAAAAAAACAGCCAAAATCATAGAGCAGAGTAGTATTTACCCAATATATTATCAGTATCTTTTTTTCCCAATTTTTTGTGATGAATTTTTGCTTTTGCTTCCTGCAGTAATGCCACTACATCACAATATATCAAAAATTAAAATAATATGGTGTATTAAAAAAAACATCTTCCAGCACTACAACCAATTTTTACCCCTCAGTTCAAACAGAGTCCTGGAAAAAGCCAATCCACATTCAAATACGCCCCTGATCAAAATTTTAAGACCAGTTGAAAAATTGCAAGAATTTACATCTTGCACACTGCATTAAGATCTTCAAATAAGATCTTAATGCACTGGATCTTAAAAGGTTCTCAGTAGAGCTTAAAATGCAAAAGAAGAAATGGGAGTGAGACAAAAAAAATTTTTAGTGAGCAATTAATTGCAAACGAGAATTAAACTGAAACAGACTGTTCATTAGCTGATCAAAAGTTTAAGACCATTACCTTTAAAAGCCAAAATCTTCTCAAAAATGTGGATTTAATGTCATTTTCTGTCACGTATTCACACTGTCATGACCTCTTGATGGCAAAGGCAAAAAAGCTTTCCCCCTTTGAATGCAGTCGGATTTTTGAGCTGCATAAGCAAGACCTCTCGCAGCACGCCATTACTGCTGAGGTTGGATGCAGTCATTTTAAACATCTTAAAATATCCTGAGGGTTTCGGACAGTGGCGGCTTGTCAATAGGGGGCGCTGGGGCGCCGCCCCCTCCAAAATTCCACAGAGAAAGTCCACTTAAACACAACATAATTTGTCTTTAAATTATAAAAAATAACGGATAAAAACATTTATTTTTACCACACAGTAATAGTCTGTCAGCAGCACCTGTCACCATTCAATAAAAGGGGTTTCACAATGTTTTTACGTAGTAACTCTGTTGTGAATACATAGTTTACGTACAGAGGGGCGCCGGCCTAATGGGTGTCTATGCAAGTCCTTAAACTTTTGCTCAGCATGTGACCTGAGGCATCTTTGGGATTGGCTGCTACAACTTTGCCCCCGGGGCGCAGAGAAGAGCGCCCCGGACACTCCCACTTGGACTGGCAGCAAATCAGTATTGTTTTGGTGTTTCTTTTCCTCGTGTGACTGGACAAGGAGCGCTGTCAATCATATCGACACGTCACTGCAGCAGATTTGATTTACTCATGCGCAAGTATCTCACGTATCCTCACGCGTCCGACCGATGCTCCCATGCACCGAGGAGGCGTCGTCCAGAGATCCGTCAGAGGATCACAGAAGAGGTGAGATTGCATTGGAGAAGAAAATCAGTAAGAGGCTCTGCTGCACTGAAGATTAGATTAGGATGTGTCTTTCCTAGTAGACATAACATAATTCAAGGGGCAAAGTTTTGCATTTTATGTCACACATGGCACTAAACAATAGATCAGGAGCCACAAAATGAGTTTGCCAAGAAGATAAAAATTCTTTGTTCAGTAGAACATTATCCTTTTGCAGACTTAAGTTCTCAAAAATCTATATAGTTTTTCATTCTTGCATGTTTTTACAAAAACAACATACTTTTAGGAGGAATTGGGGCTTTTAATGGGTGGGTAAGTTTGTTTTTACCCTACTAGAAGTTCATTTTAAATTTAATTGACAAAATTGATGCATTATTTTGATTATAATATTATATTAAGGGACCTATAAAAATATATTTTAAAAAATCATGGCAAAGCAGGAACAAGATAGGAGAAATTGTAATACACAAGTGCATGCAGATTATTGCAGAGGTTTATTGCACTGCTCATTAAATATTACTGTTACATTGTGTGAAAGCCTTTGAAAAATTACAAAAAGAAGACTTGACAATGCTATCAAGTTACGTGTTGCAGTTTACTGGTGAAAACAGTGGGGTTTTATTAGTCCCAAAAGTGTAAACGTCACAAATTCTTTACCTCTTAGGTGTATGTCCATTACAGAATTATTTTTTAATCCACTGGAGCTTTTAGATTTGACATTTACCTTTTACCTTTCCAGCTTGTACCATTGTGCACAGTATAAAATCAATGAAAACAGACCAACAAAATGTATATCTTGTCTTTAAATGTTGTAGTTTTATTATGGCAACTAAACATGTGATAGAAAATAATAAATATCAATATAAATATATATAGTTTTGTCATTATATATAATTGTATACCATATGTTTAGTTGCTATGATAAAATGTTCTATTTGGGTACAAAAATTATACATTCTGTTGGTGTTTTTTGCTGACTGAATACTGCACATAATGGTACAAAGTAAAAGTATTCAAAAGTTTTAGCAGATGGAAACAGACTCCTGTAATGTAAAGTTTATTTTTTTGACTTTTTAAAATTTGAAGTAGTTTTGCTGAAAACTATAAATGTCATCCAAACACTGACAGCCTCCATTTCAGTTATGAGAATCGGTCAGCTGGTGTGAGCCATCTGCCCTCTTGTGCTGCATGCTTGTATCTGATTTTTTTTTCTTTTTTGTTTTTTTTTCTTATTTGTTTTGTTTTGTTCATACTTTTTACGGTTCATCTATACCAAAACTGTATCACATAGTTTTACCCATAGTTTTAAAGCATCAGTTTAGTGGTACATTAGATTCTGTTTGTGTTTACAATCTTGAGCCATGAGACATCATGTATAAGATAAGACACTGTTCAGCTGACACAAGAAATGTTCATAAAATAGTGAAACTGACATAAATTATAGCTTTATTTTCTGGGAGCAGGTTAAACTTTAGCTGTTTTATTGATTTTTTTCAGTTAATACTGATGTTAACTTTTGGTAATAAATGTGTTTTTCTATGTATTTTTTAATGACAGATTCACACAGTACCACATCATGTTTCCTGAAGATTCCCTCAGCAGCACCTTGAAGGCTGACCCAGTGCTCAACTAAAGCAAGCTGAAGACAGAGCTCAGTCCTGATCTACAGCAAGGAGGAGTTCAAGGCCTGCTGTGGTGCTGTGGGCCTTATCCAGTTGTTCATGGAAAATAATCTTGGAGAGGTATTTTCAGAGACTGTCACTCTGCTAAAGATCCTCATCACCACACCCATGACCACTGCAGAAGCTGAGGTGCTTCTCAGAACTTTCCTCAGAAACACCATGAACCAGGACAGGCTGAATGCACTGGCCATGCTGTCAATGGAAGAGAGACTGGTGACGGATATGATGGACTTCAGTCAGAGGGTCACTGAGAAATTTGCAGCCCCGAAGGAAAGGAGGGCAAAATTTCTGTTCAAATAGTGCATATTTCAAAGTAGGTTGTATTGTGATTGTGTTTTGTCTTTAGTTTCTTTTCACTGTAGTATGGAGCGCTTCTTTGGTTTGTTTCCTCCAAAGCTGCGCCCCCCTTAAAATTTTTGGCACCAGCCGCCACTGGTTTCGGAGCAAAAAAGTCAAGTGGTAGACCCAAAAAAATGTCACCAGCCATGAGCCGGAGGATCTGATTGGCTGTCCGTCAAGACACAGGATGATCCTCGGCCCAAATTAAGCTTGTTACTGGTGTCGACTGCAGTCCAATCACCATCAGACGGCATCTGCGAGAGAAGGGTTTTAAGAACAAAAAACATCTTCAAAGCCCTCGTCTCCTTCAACTCCACAAAATTGCCCGTTTGGAGTTTGCATGAAAGCACCAAACATGGGACATTGAAAGGTGGAAAAAGTTTTATTCTGTGATGAGAAAAAAATGTAACCTTGACGGTCCTGATGGCTTCCAGCATTACTGGCATGACAAGGAGATCCACCTGAGATGTTTTCTATACAGCACAGTGGAGGGGGTGCCATCATGACCTGAGGTGCTTTATCCTTCAATGGAACAATGGAGCTCCAGGTTGTGCAGAGCCAAACAGCAGCTGGCTATGTGGAAATGTTGCAGGAGGAATCCTTCATGACTGAGGGCCCTCGTCTGTGTGATAATGACTGGGTTTTTCAACAGAACAACGGTGCAGTTCACAATGCCAGCCTGATAAAGGACTTCTTTCAGAGGAATAACATCACTCTTTTGGACCATCCTATGTGTTCCCCTGATCTAAGTCCACCTGAGAACATTTGGGAATGGATGTCAAAGGAAGTTTATAAAACAGTACATCAGTTCCAGACACTGGATGCCCTCCGTGAAGCCATCTTCACCAACAGCAACATTCCCACTAGCCTCCTGGAAACACTGGCATCAAGAATGCTGAAATGAATTTTCCAGGTGATTAACAAGAATGGTGCAGCTACTCATTACTGAGTCCTTTTTTGAAAATTTTATTTATATTTTAGGGCTTTGGGTTTTTTTTGAGCTATGGTCTTTAACCTTTGATCAGCTGATGACCAGCTTATTTCAGTTTTAAGGTGTAGTCAGCGATGTGGGAGAAAATGAGTAGGGAGGTTGTTGATATTTTACGTTTAAATGAATACAGACCCACCCCTCCCTTCATACTCCACCCCCGGGCCACCCCCCGACCCCCGAAGTTCACGGATGCGCATTGTCATGGAAACGGCCATAGAAACTGCGTAGCTGACCAACGTGGCGGAGGCCGGACCAGCCAACGCTCAAGGGTAACTACCGTGTCTCTCTCTTACGATGTCTAACTGCGCACGCTACGCAACCTACTACTCCCCCTCCCCTCTGTCTGACCTGCGCAGTATGATCCACCCCCTGGTCGTGAGGTGGTGTACCCCTGTTTTGGTGGCTCGGTCCGACACACAGGATTTACCTGCTGAAATTCAGAGCCCAGGCTGTGTATTGAACCAGATTTGTTTTTCAGCATGCTCTCAGAAGTGACAGTTTGCAGATGGTGAGGAGAAATACAGTAATTTTGACAAACAGTGCATTGGATTAAGATCACTGACTATGCCTTTAATGATTGTTTGCAATAAGTTGCTTACTCAATTTTTTTTGTCTCACTCCCATTTCTTCTTTTTGCATTTTGAAGCTCTACTTAGAACCTTCTTAAGATCCAACAGTGCAAAATGTAAATTGTCACAATTTTTCAACTGGTCTTAAAATTTTAATGAGGAGTGTATTACAGCAGGGAGTTAGGGCCAGTACCCAGTTGTAAAGCAGTCAAACTAACTGAAGTGTTTACCCTTTTTATGAGTAACTGTGACCAAGGGCTGTTTTATTTTAAGAAAATGACCAGATCCTCGCAAATCTGTCCTGTGACTTGACACACTTGCACTCAGGCGCTCTGTCCCTGTCACAGCTGTGATGAACAAAAAAGTAACACCTGAGATAGACTTGCTGTTTGACCTTGTGAATGTGCTCTCATTGACCTGTGCATTAATTGCATTTGTTGTTTTGACTGCAGGATGTTTGTACATGTACGACCCATGAGGCAGAGCACTCAGCTTCCTGATGTGGAGAGACACAGTTCAAGGGCAAGAGCCAATCAAACACCCATCAATAATCAATCGTCAGATCAGCTCAAACTGATGACTGATGGAAGAAATACACGTCAGTACTGTATGAATGCTGTTTGACAGCAGTTTTCTCCATGCTCAGGCGTTATGATTAATGAGCTGCCTTGTCATCTGGTTGCTGTCAGTGCCAGCTGCCTTCCTAAATGTCATTGCTGAGCAGCTGATGAAAACAGAGCGAGTCCTCCTGAATCCCTCTCTGTTTTGATTTAGAAATTTAGAAATTGTCCAATGTAAATCAGATCAGCGGCACAAAAAGTCATGGACTCTATCATGATAAACAATCAGTGTCAAAACTACAGACATAGAACAATCTGTGAAGTGAAAACACTTATTTAATGTTTAACTTACAGACATTACAGAGACATACTATGTTTTTAGAGTTTCTATGCCCCTTATGTGTTTAACAGATCTCCTTCACGTAGTGTACCTCTATGCAGTAGACAAAAAGCCTGCAGTAGCAGGACCTCTCCCCTTCCTTCTCTTTATGACACCAGCAGCTGCTTGAGAGGACCCCCCAGCTCTAGACTTACCAGTGTGATGTCACACCATTGTTTCATGGTCAGTAAAGCCCAATGGCACACGGAAGGAGGCCTAGTGCAGAGCATGGACTGCTAAGTGAATGCAGAATTGTTGATAACATGGTTCCAAGCAGAACTGACCTATATACTGATCAACCCTTTGAGAGGGATACGGTCCATTTCAGTGCATTACAGCAGCCCTATTTTGAACGTCTACTGTAAATTAAGTATCCTACATGAGCGTTGTAAATAAATGTAGCACAAAAAGTAAGGAAATTAGTGTTTGGTAGGTTATTTCTTTGTTGTAACAATGCTTTTTGGAAGTAGATCTTATACTCTTGGAAATCCTGTTTATGTCCCTTTAAGATGGTGCCACATTTGGAAAGAACATGTATTTGTGGAATGAGCAGCAGAGCCAAGTATGTGGGTTGTACCCAGAAAAAAATTGCCAAATCCTCTCTGCCAACACCAAACAGTTTTTTTTTTACTGCTGCTATTAACTCGTTTTGACCTTCTGGTACCCCTGGTGCTCTGCAAAACCAACTTGCAGCACTATTTGTGGTGAGCCCTAATAATCCAAACTGAAGGCAAAGTTCCAAATAACAGTGGACGTCAGTGACAGGCCTCAAAGACAAAACCCAAAGAGGATTGTGTCCTCACCCAGTGACCACTAAGAAATTGTAGACAGTCTTCTACAGATTTGCAGTCAGGTTTTCAGGACAATATGGCTGATGCCTCTCCGCCCAGACATTCTGTAACAGACTAAACACAGTCATTCTCCAGTCCTATAGGGCTGCCAGGAGGCCTGCCATGGCTGCCCTTCATCATCAAGTCCATTTGCACTGGTTTTTGCAACATGTGGACAAGAACCTGAACATGGAGGAATGTTATGGTCAGCCATGAGTCCAGATTCTGCTTACAGCAGTTGTATCATAGGGTCAAAGTGTGGAGAGGATGTGGAGAATGCTACACTGACTGCACAGACAGAGTAACTTTGTTTTGGTGGAGGCACTGTGATGGCAGGGGTTGCTTTTCCCCCACCGGAGAAAGAAAAGGCTTGTTATCATTAGAGGCAAACTCACTGAAGAGAGATACCAAGATAAGGTTCAGCAGCCAGTGACAGTCCCATATCTCCACAGTCTGGGTCCAAACTCTATCCTCCTAGATGACAACACTCCCACACTCCACTCCCACAGAGTGGGGTTAATTAGAGACTACCTCCAGAATTTGGGAGTGGGGAAGATGGAAGAGCCCGCTGGCAGTCAAGACCTCAACCCTATACCCTATCTGTGGGATCAGCTTGGGCGAGCTGTTTGTGCCAAAGTGATCAACACAACCACATTGTCTGACTTGTCAATGCTTTTAAAAATGGGATGCCATCCCACAGCCATCAGAGACCAGGCTGGTGACCAACATGAGGAGGAGGTGCCAGGCTGTTGTGGCTGTGTATGGTTTTTTCCACACACTGCTGGGACTCCTGTTTGTTAAATGAGTAAATTGTGAACTTGTTTTTTTTATTTGCTGCCAAAAAGCATTGTTACAACAAAGAAATAATCTACTACACTACAAAAACTAATATCTATGCAAGTGTGTTTGTCTGTTTTCAAGTCAAAAACACTTATTCTAATCCACATTCCCTTGACCAGTGCAGATAAATATCTTACTTTAAGGAATTAAAGGCAAAATCAAGGCACTGAATTGCTTGTCATGAAGAGAAAATATCTGCCAATGAAACAAGGAAAGTTTGATTCAGTGATGCTCTTAAAGGATAAGTTCGGTTTCTACAGCTTTCACATAGTTTATAGAACGAAGTAGAACAATATACTCACCCAGAAGGCTTTCCTGATCCAAACAGTGCTTCGGGAGATATTTAGATCCAAAATCGAGCGGCGGACATCCGTATAAACGGTAGCAGACGGGGCATGTATAGCCGCTCCTTAAACTGCATTAATCGTCCAAAAACTCATTAGTTTCACCAACATTTCATCATGGTCCGCTCGCGCTACTCCTCCACGACAGTCCGGTGTCACTCCATCCATGTTTTTGTGACTGTGCTGACCTTTGAACTGAAAAGTTTCTTGCCTCCGCGTCCTCCTTTCGATGAGCTCCTCATCTGTATACTCTGGCTCGAAACTGTAAGGACACCCATCATATTCAAAGTTCTCGTCCACAACATCTTCATCCGATAGATATTCGTCCATTTTGCACAAAACTGGAAGAAGAAAGTTATTGTGTAGCCACCGCTCGCCGCTGAAACAATGAGTCGTACTGCGCATGCGCGCAACCGGAAAGAAACTTTTCAGTTCAGAGGTCAGCACAGTCACAAAAACATGGATGGAGTGACACCGGACTGTCGTGGAGGAGTAGCGCGAGCGGACCATGATGAAATGTTGGTGAAACTAATGAGTTTTTGGACGATTAATGCAGTTTAAGGAGCGGCTATACATGCCCCGTCTGCTACCATTTTACGGATGTCCGCCGCTCGATTTTGGATCTAATATTCTCCCGAAGCACTGTTTGGATCAGGAAAGCCTTCTGGGTGAGTATATTGTTCTACTTCATTCTATAAACTATGTAAAAGCTGTAGAAACCGAACTTATCCTTTAAATTCGAGTTTGATATCTGCTCAAGTTAAATCTGTCTTGTCTTATTGGCAGTTTATTTTACTTATTATTACAAGCAACTCAGGCCTTATTTTTAGTTTTATATCTTCAAATAAGATCTTAATTTAAACATGTAAGGAAATTGAGGATAAGAATAAGTTTAGTGGGATTTCTTTTGTCTTGAAATTGGACAAATACTCGCACTTAGATCTGACTTTTTCAGTGCAAACACTAATTTCCCTACTTGTTGTGCTACGGTTAGATGTGACTGGCTCGAAACAGTTCGATAAAAAGTGGACTTTGTTTTTTATGTTGTCTTTTTTGCCTACCTTGGTAACAGTTTTGATACACTCTCCCCTTTGTTTGGCCTTTGCCCTTAGAACATGCTGAGACAAGTGTTGTGGAAAATTGTTGAACAATGCCTTGTTGGTATCAGTATTAATCAATGGGTTTTCCTTTATTCATACTCTTGATATTTTTCTCTTTCTTTACGTATTTTCAATGATGGAATGTTGAATGTTGGTATGTTGGTCATTTTAATCCCTCAAGCATCTTTCTTTCATTAGTATAGTTAGTAATATAGATTAATGTAACAGTAGACAAATACAGTATATGTGACACTATTGATAGTAATCGGGCACATATTTTGCCTTATGTTTTGGTTTTATATTAGTCAATGACAGGTTGACTTATATACTGGGTTTGTATGACACCTACACCTTTTATAAGGATTTATGTCTTATCCATAACAATATTCCAAATGTTACATTTTATAATGCCTTTATGTTCTCGTAGATATTCTTTCATAAATAGACTTCAGACACCTTCAGTTCCACACTGAAGGTAGAAATGGGCACTAAATGTATTACCTATTTAGGGTCTACAATAGTTAGAAATGACCATTCAAATGCATGTTTAAAGATTGTTTTCATATATTATAATCTCACAACGTAGTTAGAATTATCTTACAAAATATATTAAGCATGTGATGCTTTTTGCTTTTTTTTTAGATAATTTTTTATTATGTAAGTTGTAAGGATCTCACCACCATTATTAAACGTTTATTTTCCTACTCCATTGAGCGGGAATACATATCTAATTGAGTCCATTGTTCAAAGTTGAAAATTTTAAACTGAAAAAAAGTACGAAAGAAAGAACAAAATGTACAGAACATTCTGTTCAAAAGCAAGGAGCATGAAAAGCATGACCATATTTGGAGCTAAGTGGGAAGCCATTTTGAAGCAAATTCAGCCATCTTATAAACCACATTATTAAGACAAGAAAGGAACATGTCTTATTGTGCCAAAAAAAAAAAAAAAGAGGAAGAGATTCATGACTCCATTGGATTTTATAAGGGTCTATAGGATAGGAAAATTACACTATTATATACAAGAATAAAAGAAAGTGAATGTTGAAAAAATCTGGGAGGGAACCTCCTGGAAGATGGGGAAAGGCCCAGATGGGGAAAGGCCCACCCAGCAGCTATAAAACATGCAGTCAACAGCTTAAACTTCAGTTGCTTTGGGGTGTCGCGACACAAAGCAACTCCCGTTTGTTATTGTTCACCTTTTGACCGTAATAAATGACTTTCTTGAAAGTAGACTTTGCCTGTGTCCATATGTCCTTAAAGAGCATGAGCGCAAATTTGAACTAGACATTTTTATATTTGTGTTATCTTAGCTGCCATTAACACGCAGAAGTTACAAGCCAGCTCATTCTGTATTTACTAAGAAAAAAGACACTACACAAGACTAAAATAAGATTGTACCATACTCCTCTTTACCTCTGTACTGAGATACTTCAGTCGCAGTAGCATCCCATTCACATCTTTGTACTTCTGAAACAGTGCTCCTGTTTCCAGTGTAAAGGACTTGATGGCACCATTGAATGGTTCACAGCTTTGAAGATTTCTGTAGAATGACCAGAAGAAAATCTTGAATTAAACAAGAATTGACATGTTTCCAAACACTTAACATGCCTGTGATGAGGTGGCAGCTGTACTGATGAACAGCCTTTTGATTAACCCTAGATCAAAACTTTTTTTTTTTTAAATAGCCCATATTATGCTGTTTTATGTAAGTTTTGTATGCTCTGTAGTGTGTTGAACATGTCTCCTCATAAGAGCACTCCACACAACAGACAACATCTGCAACATTAGGACTTCTCCTTCTTCACGTTAATGGTGTCAAATTCTTCCTTAATAGACACTTAACACATGATATAAACAGTAAAACACCAGGACATGAGACCTTTAACTATATTTCTCCAATGAAATAAAAAGCATTCTTTGATTTTTCAAGGCACATGGAGCCAACTGTATCTCTTTACAGACTAATGGCTGGAACTGACTTCAGGAAACTGCCCTTTTCATTGCACAGTGATGAAAATAATGAAAGTTAAATCAAAAAATTCTGATTAGGTGATATCTAAAACTTTCATCCTTGATCAACAGCCAGAGCAAAATAGCAGCAGTGATAACAAAGATGAAAATGACCAACAATATGAGATGATTTGATGGTTATTTCTTGTTAAACAGCTCAGATTGTTCACGCTGATGAAAAACTAAACTGTGATGGAGAACGTCAGTGCACACTTCAGAGGGATGAAATCTATTACAGAGAACCCACTGCTGAAACCAAAGTGCCACTAAAATCCTCTGCTCCTCCTCCTCCTCCAACACCTCAAAGGCTGTGACAGAGTCAGTTCCATTGTAAATTTTAATAAACATTCAAACTTGGCTAAATTTGAACTAACCACCACTCCTTGGACCAGCTATGGACCAAGGAGTGGTGGAGGAATGGCTGTCAGAATTTAAGACCCTCCCTGACAGTGCTGTGTCCAGCTATGCTGCATCACTAAAAGACAAAGGAGCTCTGGTTCCCGCTCTGTAAAAAGTCATAAGGGAGAAACCCACAGCTGATTCTTCTGTAGTTTTCACACCTTGAGCATTTGGGACATTAGTTATGACATACATGGGCGTTTCTTGCCCGATTAGTTCTGTTTAAAATATGTGAGCACAACAATCAATCCTTGCTTTGGCACAAATAACCACACCAAGCTCCCCTGAAAGAGGGGGTCTCGAGTTGTTTTTAATTGTCAAATGGAGCAGTTCATTTGTAGTGAGGACACATTCAACCAAGCAACCTAAACAAAAAGGGTGACGGGTTAACTCATCACACTGCTGTACTTCAAGCAGCAGCATTAGTCACAATAACTGTATTACTACTGACAGGAAACCAAAATGATAACAGTACTACTGAATAATAATATTTATGATCCCACAGAGCCACTTTCTGAGCACAGGCACAACATACATGAAAATAACAGCAGGTTAACTTTACTCACCATCTCTGCAGCTCATCATTGGTAGGACACGACAAAATTGACTGATTCCAAAACTTGTTTTGTTGAAACGATCAACTAGAGCTATACAAATCTGAAGTGTTTTTCACTTAAATCAGAACAAACCAACTGTGCAGTAGGTGTGAAAAGCACCTTAGCTTCTTGCACCCAGCATGAAAATGCATGATCTGAATTTGTAATTTTTAATTCAAGGAATTTATTTAGGCTGTATAAGTCTAGTTCTTTTCAAGGTTACCCCCTGCTAAAGAACTATTTTCCTGCCACAAATGCTACAGAGGACTAGTCCATGTTAAACTTGTATAACTTCTAAAAAATAATCTTGAGATAAATTTTGGGATTTCTTTGGTAAAACACAAAAACTCAGATTAACTAACTGGTGAAATGTTCGACACACCTTATTAAAACATTTGCATTACTTTCCCTTAGTGTGTATTTTATTTCTTCAAGCAGTGATTTCTTGTCCTTGTTTGTCATTTCTTACGGGAAGGTCTTGCTGAATTCCTCATCAATGCTCTCCTTCAGCCATGAAGCCAATGTCTCATTGAGATTTAGGATCTCTCCTTTTTTTGTTATGTAGGCGCCGTTGTGTATGACGACGCACTTCAGGATCATGTGAAAACCACTACCTTTCCCCTTCCTCTGAAACAAAAGTAACAGAACAACATTTCAAAGACAATCACTACTTTGAGACAAGTTGCAAACTCTTTGGTTTTTAATATTAAAATAAAATGTTTAGGTACCTTTGGATTTAAAAAGGATTTCAAAGAATAATCACACAAGCTCAAGGATTTTTCGACCCCTGTGCGGAGGCAGCTGTCAAAAGCTTCATAGGTTTTGTCCATGGACTTGAGGAGTTTCTTCTGCCCAGAGGCCAAGTTTTCCTCAAGCTTTCTGCAGACAGCTGCTTCATTCCCAGACTGAAATAAAAACGGAAAACTACTTCTAAAATTCAAAACATCAAAACTCAGGAGACTTTTGTTTAATCTCCTACAATTATCTAAAGGATGAAGAGAGTTTGGCACCATGTACAGCAATGTATAGCCTTAGCGTCTGTCCCAGTATTTCCTAACGGAAAGGAAACTGAGCTGTGACACTGTGGCAAATGTTTAGGCTCATGCCATGTACCCCACACAACCCCACTTCAAAAACCCTTTAAGTTCTAACAGTAGTGACAAGTAAATACAGTCCAAAAGTAAATACAGCAGCTGAAATAAGAGAGGAGCAGTTTCGGTTACTCAACATGCTCTTTCATGCCCATTAATATACTAGGACACATACACATGAGACTGTAAGAGCTGGGCAACCTTTGACCTTCTAATTTTTTGGGGGTTTTTTTTACTTTTTTTTTTTTTTTTTTCCTTTGACCCTCTAATTGATGGCAATGTGACACCAGACTGAGCCACCACCACCCATTAGAAATATCAAGCCTACAGCGGTGACTCTAGAGCTCTCTGTATTGTATATATTTATAAATTTAATCTAAGTAATGTCCACAGTCAATTTCATAATCTATCCTGCACAAACAGGCACCTTGTTCACTCAGTAAGGGGACCATTATTTGTTCTCTGTGAAACGTGTAACTTAATGTTCAGTCATTTTATTAGCTTATCTGCATGTGGATGGGGGTATTTGTTGAAGTGAAAAAATGCAGCAAACAAAAGACGAGAGATGAAAAGAGGGGGAAGAATGAACAGCATTAGCTGCAAAAACTCTGAAATCCCAATTTCAATGACAATGTGTAAAACTTGAAAAAAAAAAACTGGATGCAATAATAAGCAAATGGTTTTCTACCAATATTCAACTGAATATACTGCAGTGACAATATATTTAATGTTCAAACTGATAAACTTCTGGTGTATTTGCAAATATTCACTCATTTTGAATGTGATGACTGCATCACGTTCCATTACCTCTGTGTTACAACACCTTTCCTTTTAACAACTCTCAAATAGCATTTGGGAACTGAGGACATGTGAATTTTTTCCCATTCTTGCTTGAAATGCAACTTCTGTTGCTCAGTACTCCAGGGTCTCCATTGTTGTATTTTGCACTTCATAATGCATCACACATATCCAATGGGAGACAGGTCTGAACTGCAGGTAGGTCGATCGATCTAGTACCTGCACTCTTTCATTACGAGGCCACGCTGTTGTAACGTGTAGAATGTGGCTTGACCTTGTCTCGCTGATAAAATCAGGGACATTCCTGAAAAACACGTTGCTTGGATGGCAGCATGTCTTGCTCTAAAATCTGCAGGCACCCATGGGCACTAACACCATGTTCCAAACAGGTGTTTCTAGGCAATCCTCAACTTTCCAAGTCTCCTTTGGTCCTTGTCCTGGCCTTTTTGTAACATGTTGCAGGTATCAAATTCAATATTAGTGAATATTTGCAAAAAAACAATCAGGTTAATCAGTTTGAAACAGACGTGAGTTGAGCTAAAGAGTTGAACCACTGAGAGATGATGAGTACGACTCTGAAAGTAACTTCATGTCATGCCAGTCAAGTTACCATTGTTTTTTGCACATTTCATGATTTTTGTCCTACAGTCTAACCCTGGTCTCTCTTTCAGATCTGTTCCTGTGCGCCCTGCCCTGTCTTGTCACACCAGCTTCCTGATTGTCCACCCCACCTGGTTCCCATCAGCCCTCATTACCTCTTGTATTTATTCTAATGTCTCTCACAGTCTTCATCCCAGCATTCATAAGTATTGTCAAGCCATGTATTACCTTGCCTGTTTTTTGACCTTGTCTTTGCCTCACGTTTTCTTATACTGCTGCCTGATGTAACTACCTTTTTGTATCGACCCCTGCTTGTTTTTGGACCCTGCCTTTTGCCTTGCGTCTTTTGGACACTGTTGCCTAATGCTGACTGTTTTCCCATGAACCGACTCCTGCTTGTTTACCATTAACCTGTTCAGCCCCAACCCCTTTTTAAGCCTTCTGCTCGAAACCCACAAGGTCTATTTGAATAATTTTGGTTTCATAATAAAAGTAACACTTAAGAGATTTGTCAAGATGTGTAATTATCAGTGTATGTGTTACTGGGACAGAGTAAATGAAGATATAATGCAGAATAATTTGAAAATTTCATCCTCGCCTAAAACAAAAACAAATTTTTATTGTGAATATCTCTAAGAAATGATGCTGGAGTGGCTGTAAACTCTAAAAATGAATCATAAAATATTTTAACATCATCTCTGCAAAGGATTATTGCTATAAAGTGATGCTGGGCAAAATTAAAGAAGTTTTGAGCCAAAGGTCAAAAATATATGTATTTTGTCAAATAAAAGCCAACATGACTATAATCTTAAAGGCACAGTTCACTGCTTTGTGCTGTCGTGTCGAGGAGCTTTTCTCCTGAGCCCCAGCAGACCCAAATTTGGTGTGTATGGGGCTAAAGAGCTTAAAACCTTTTGCCTTTTTGAACTCTGTTTTGGTGTCCTACATTTTTGTCCTCCTTTTCTGAGCCCAGCATTAATGACATTTCATTGGAAAAAGAGTAAAGAAGATTTTGTCAATATATTTCTCATGAGGCGAGTATTGAAGAAAAAGGCAACAGATTCTCTGGGGCTGTTGTGGTGCCTCAGTAAAGTCAAAACAAAAGGAGGGAACATTAGCATGGACGAACTGACTGATGGACACCGGAGTTATACTTGGAAACGAAGCCGGTAAAGTTGTGTTTTTAAACCTGAACAGTTGTACTGTTAAAGTCTCTGATGACAAACCCAGTGACCACACTGATGCTTAATATGCCGCAAACTGACATTAAACAACTTAACCAACTTACTGTTGTTACTGTAATAAGAGCTCAAACTTCTATGAGGCAGAATGATCAGTTTTATGAATTATAAGACTCATTAATGAAAGAATAAGATGCACTTTTTTCTGTTGTCATACATTTGTGCAATAATAATCACTCAAAGCATTAAATGTACTTAACACAGTTAAAACATGCTGACAACACAGTCTCAATGAGTTAATACAATATTTTTTGAAAGGTAAATACTTTTGCTCTTTAATATCATTGATAATTGTTCAATCTATGACTGAAAGGATCTTATCTGCACTCTTCTCTTTTAAAGTTCATTTTATAATGATTTTTTTGTTTCTATTTTGTATTGTGATTTTAATGCATTTTTCTTGTTCTGTAAAGCACTCTGAATTACCTTGTGTAGGAATTGTGCTCTACAAATAAACTTGCCTTGCCTTGCCTCTATTGTATCAAACCATTCAAATATTTTAACTCCAAGACAATAAAATATACCTCAAAATTTCATCATTATAACCAACAATGATCTCATTTCAAGACCTACTTTGTAATTTTATTTATTTTGTATGTTTTTTTTTTTCTTTTTGCCGCGGTATCAAAAAAGGTATCAAAACCGAAATTTTTTGCTTGTATCTTGCAGAAGTTCAAATTGGTGTCGTTACAACCCTACAAGGACATTGTGTTGGCTAATATCTTTACAATTATTTTACTACATGGAAATGTGAGACCCTGGTTATTTGAGAGAGAAAATTTGCTGTTAAACTGAGATTGACCATAAAATAAGACTGATCTTACCACTTTTGCAGTGCGGGCTCCTTGAATTAGGGACAGAATTCCATACGCACCACGCACATAGTTCAGAGTCTCTGAGTGGCGGTCATTGAGGCTTTTTAGAACTTCCTGAAGTTTTGGGATTTCTGTTGATAAATACAACTTTAATTTGAGATTAAAAACTGAGATCGTTTTAACATTTAAAAACATTAGGTGACCCATGAGCGTCACCTACCAGTGTCCTCGGCGTCTATATATTGTTTCTTCTGAAACTCCTTGGCGCTCACTGTGAACACTTGGAAACATTCATCACTGAAATGATTCTGTAAAAAGAATAACAGGCTGTGAGGTGGAGTTAAAATAAAAAACAACTTTTTAAAGACAGTCTTAAAAGAACACCTTCAGTATCTTTTCTGAGCTGAGCTTCCTCATCACCGCCTCTTTGGCATCCTTGTTCCTCTGTAAAATGGCTGCTGAACTGTAAGAAAAGACAGTGGTACTTATTTTCTATTGTTTCTAATAGGCCATAGGCCAACAAAAATAGATTAATCTAACCAACTAACAGTTACAAAGGAAGGCCTGACAAAGGATGACTTACTTAAATGGACATAACAGGGCTGACAAAGGCTCAATTCTAAGGGCCAGTGACTAAGAGGGTCCCTAAATTTAAACATTATATACATTTTTTCATAAATAAATGTCTTGGGTATTGCTAAATGACTTTTAAAACTGCCTGATAGTCAGGGATGTATTGGGGTGCTGGCATGTCAAAGAAACAAAGCTGCTGCCTCAGCTTCTCAATCTTTGGGCCTCCCGTCCCCCTCAACCCTAAAAAGGGATAATCAGTATAAGTAACAGATGAATGTAAGCTGCTTAAATATGGACCTGAGGCAGTTTAATTAATAAGTTATTGATGCAAATTACAACAGAGTTTATGTGACAGCAGAGTGTTTAGGGAAGATACCAATATAAAAACACTTCTTAGTATCAATGTCAAATCCAAATGTTAAAAAACCTACGGCTCATCTGAAAGTCCGATAGAATCAGACTTGGTGCAAATGAAATGAATGTGCTGACACTGGCCACCATTTCTCAGGGTGCTGGCACGTTTCAGAATCGCCCATGCTTCTTTGTCTGCTGCTGGTCTGATAATGTCGGTCACAATCCACACAGTAGAGCAGCTACCCACAACCTGGAAAACAAGAAAAACACAATGTCAGAGCTTTGGAATCTGTTTTTGAAAGGATTAACGGTAGTAGAAAAAAGATGCTGTAATAGCTATTTGCATTTGCTGACTATTATATTTTATCTTGTATAAATGTATACATATGTATGTATGTTTTCCATTCAAGTTCAAAATAAACATAGCACCTTGTCATAGGGTAAAAGTACACTTTGTTATACATAAATGAATTATTGACACAAGAATGCAAATGAATGACCTCTTTCCACATATTATCTCTTGTCTTGTTGTTGTCTCCAGTTCCAGGTAGATCCACAAGTGTGACATGCTGGAGGAAATCATTGTTTGGGACTCTGATAGTCACACACTTCACCAGGGGCCAAAACCTCTTTCCATCCTCACCCGCTCTGCCCTGTGAACCTCCTCTTGTGTATTTGATGAGTTCTCTAGACAGCTCTCCAGCCTACATGTAACAAAGAGATCTTAATGAAATGCACCATAGAGAGGACATCATTTTAAAATTTTACAAGCAGTAGTTTTGTTTATAGGTGCATTTTATTCTTCAGTCTGATTATATTCATTCTGGTTGGAGTTCCAAGTTCAATATTTACATCAACACAAACCAATCATGATGCATGTGTTCATGCATTAAGTATTTAATCAAAAATAAAAGAGGTTGAGGCCGATGCTGATCTGTCCCTGGAGTCCAAACTCACAAACAGAAGAAATCATTTTGTACCAGATCTCACATATGATTTATGGAACATACATATCTGACCAGTCCCACAGTATGAACAAACTGCTGTTTGGCGGTTGCTAAAAAACTAATTTAAAGAACAAGAGTGAGTTGGAGACCCATCCAGCCTGACAGACTAGTTAGACTGCTTTACATATCAGTGGGATTAGTTCCCCTCCCTATGGGCTTGAAACGGCTCAGTGGTTTTGCATTAATAAAACTGAAGGAGAAATGCAAAACCTCTCCAAACAACTGGAGGGTGATCAAACAAAGGTTTCTTATTCCCCAATCATTACAGGCCAGCAAGAGGCTTTCAGCCATTGCTTGCTCTCAGGAAAGCTAACCCAGATTGCCTCTTTGTCTTTACAAGGTTGTAGATCTGCCTGCTCATTTTCACAAATGACAGGATGTCACACTGGGGGTTTGATTTGTTGGGACGGGACAAAAAGCCATTTCAAACAGCTTTAAAAGGGAGAGAAAGCTGATGCCCCAGACTTCTCCTCTTGTTCATAGAACAGTATCAAAAGAAGACATATTGAACACACTGAAGGCCATATAAAACTAAAAAGTAGCAGACTCTGGGTTCTTTAAATCTGTCAACCTGTCACTGTTAAAAGACACCAAAGTATGAAACAAAAATTCTACTTCATCATGTACAGATTTTTTTTGTCAACAGCAGCCGTCTGCACTGAATGAAGCTTTAAGTGGATATAATGGCCCTTTTCCATTAGCCCTACTCTACTCGGCTCGGCTTTCCCCGACTCTACCCGGCTCTACTCTACTCGCTTTGGTCTGTTTTTCCACCAGCCCGGTCCCCTGCCCAGCGGGGGCGGGGTCGCCGTAAAACAGCTGGGCGACACTGCGTTCATGTCATTTTGAGCGCGACACAACAACCAAAACAAAGGAGGACTTGGAGGCAATAGTATACTTGCTGCTCGGTCTGTGGCTTTTTGTTACACAGAGGAAAGCAGAAGAAGGCTGCAGGCGGCGAGAAGAAATACCCTTGAGAAGTACAGGAGAGTTTTGGAAGCTATACAACAGTTTGAAGCCGAGGACGAGAGCAATCGGGCTGCAAAGAAAAGACGTATGAGGGTAAGCTAATGGAAGCTACCGCTAGCTTGTTAGCTAGCTCGTAATGATAAAGCGCCGTGTTTAACGTTGTGATGGCACCAAGTTATTGCCATAAAGTAACAAAGTGTATGTACTGCAGTCCTGTTTTGGGCATCGCGCTCAAGACCCATCGGTGACGACATTCTCTGACCAATCAGTAGCCGGCAGTCGGTCGACGTCACCTTTTAGTGTCGACTCAGCTCGCTTAGAACCAGAGCAGAGTAGGTACTAAAAACTGGTCTGTTTTAGGAGGTACTGTGCCGATGGAAACGCAACGCAAACCGGGTAGAGCCGAGTAGAGTAGAGTAGAGTAGGGCTAAGGCGGGCTGGTGGAAAAGGGCCATAAGTGGATCCTGCGCCCAAACTAAATCTGTTGGTTTTTATTCCAAAATGAAGCCAAGTCATGTACTGCAGGCAAGCCCTTTTTCTCAAATAAACTTCAAGCTCAGCAGTGCAAACTTTTCCTGTCGCCTGTGGTCAGCACAGTGCAGGGACAGTGTAGGCTGCAGGACTCCCAGACATGCACAGTTGATGATGGAAGAGAGCAGAGAAAGAGAACAGAAAGATGTGTTCAGAATATGTATTTATACCAGAGGCTACAACCATCAGGTTAACAACTGGTACTGGGCCATAAATCATTTGGTACCAGACCAAAAAGAGACAAAAGGATCAATTTCACGGCACATTTTTGAATAACTGAGCATGAAGGGTGATTTTTATTTAAAATGAAGACCTGTTCTTTGCAAATCCTTCTGTGTAGCTTAACTTAACACTCAGTTTCTCTGTCTCCGTCATCGTTGTGATCCACATAACAGTGCAACCTGAGATTTGCAAGTATATCAGACTCTGCACAATGTGAGTGAATGGAGGACAGTCGAGGCTTATGTCAGCACTCAACTGCCTGATGTGGCAGGATTCAGTTCAGAGGGAACATTAATACAAACAAATGATTGGCTAAAATTGATGACAGATGGATGAAACACACATAAGCATTGTCTAAATGCTGTTTTTACAGCACTTTTCTATACACTTCCCTCCACAGCAAATGCTGCCTGCAACTAAATGTTATACCATGAAGCCAAGCTGTGGTTCAGGAAAGGTTGGGACCTTCTGGTTTGCATGCAAACAACTGGCATAAACCATCACTGTTTTTAATCAGAATCTTCTGACTAATGTGTTCACTTTACACACTCTTATTCAAATCAGGTGTTACTATAAATTATTACTGTCCATTTGGCCAAAGCAAGTGAAAAAGATTTTCAGATGACAAAAATCAAAGCAAAAAAGGACTGTCCTATGTAGAGTATGTTGGATATGGCATTGTAGATATTTAGAATCAAGCTCCATCTGTTTAAAGTTATTTTCCTAAATTTTCCCATGACAGACATGTCCTAAAATACCTGTTGGAGTTTGTAAGTAACTCACCAGTAAATGTTGAGAAGGTATAACTTTGATTTAAAAGATTTTTTTAATATACACATGAACATAAGAATAAATCTCTCTTTCTTACTGATTTAAAAGCCACGGTCTTCTTCCCAGAAGTAAAAAGTTCTGGGATTTGTCTGAAGTGTTTCTTATTCATAAGATCATCTTGGGAACAGATTTGTTCCCAGTTTGCTCCATACAGCCCTGACAGTTCTTCAATAGCATCAGATTTATTGTAATCATCATCAGAACCGTCTTCACCATCAATGTCATCTCTTGCCAGGGCTGTTTTTTTTAGGCTCCACACGACCTCTGTTGCATCCTGATTTCAAAAAAGGAAAGTAAAACATTTAAATTAGTTTAATTGAATCAGACACAAAAAAATGTTTGGAGCAATGTCATCTGCATCTGTTATTCCAGCTATATCATGATTGCTGGTAAAGAGAGAAGTATTTTCTACTGATTTCACCTTCTGTGGCATGAATTCAATCTCTGCCTCATACTTCTCATTTTCCATGTTCGCCTCCACTCTGATGATGACTGTTGTACATGCACTGATGTCTCCTGAGGGCAAGAGATCCTTCTCTCCAATGACAGCATTTATTAAAGAGCTTTTTCCAGAACCTGTTCTACCAAAGATGCCAACAATTTCCCGCTTCTCTGTCTCCAAATCGCTGATTTTTGTCCTGTTGAACCAAAGTTTAAAATGGATTTAATTATATAAAATTCTAAATTTGTAAGATATTTACCTGTGAACAGTCAGCCCAAGGATTGGAGAAAGCAGCTATATTTTCTGCACTAAAAGCTCTCGTGACTGCTTACATGTGATGAATGTAACCAAGAAAAAAAAGTAAAAGTAGCTAAGGAATGAAAGCATAAAGATAAGACTTCAATTCCAGCTCTCCAGTAAGCTCAGCTTTATACTTTAGTTCAGCTCACTCCATCCATTCATCCTTTTTCTTTCACTTATCCAGGGCTGGATCATCACAGCAACAGGCCACACCAGTAAATCCAGAGCTCCCTCACCACAGCAACATTTTCCAGTTGCTCCAAAGGGATCTTGAGGCCGTCCCAGACCAGATGGGACATAGAATCCCTCAAGCAGGTCCTTTTTCTGCCTTATGAGTCCCCTGACCAGTTGGACCTGCCCAGAAGACCCCTACAGGTAGGCAACCAGAAGGCATCCTCATCAGATACCTGAACCATCTCAACCAACTTCTTTTCTACTCCACTCTGAAATCCATCTTGAGCTCTCAACTCCTCATCCTGTCACTCACACTGAGCTTAGTCTCCCTCCTGAAGGATCCACTTGTTTACAATCTTAAAGTCTTCCCTTCAATCCCAAGTGCTCATGGCCACAGGTAAGGGTTGAAACTAATCCCTAATTTCCACATAGTCCATCTGGGGAGCATCCCTCAGCACTGCAGCTTTTCTCAGACTGACAACATATGTTCTCACCTGTTAGAAGTGTATTTTTAGCACTAGGCAGTAGGGGTGTAATGATCCATCGATCTGGATCGATCCATCAATTGGTTAAGCAACCATCCAATCAAATTGATGGAAACTCAAACAACAATCAACATCATTATCTTTAAGATACGCCTTTATTTTGAAATGCTGACCAAATATGTGTTTCACAGTTTCCGCCCAAGTGCGCCTCGTTCTGAAGTTTCCAGGGCTAACATTCAACGTCTGACACACACATTAGAACGTTTTCGCTCTCTCACATGCCACACCTGGTTTTTATCATGAATTAAAATTTATTATGTAGGGCCGACCCAGTAACGCTATATGTGATTTGGATCGTGTAGCAAGACGCTCTGAGCATCATAGCCCTCAACGGGAGCTTGACATATCAGCCAATAAGAAAATAGCACTGCTGTATCCGGGTAAGATACAGTCAATCTGACCGCAGAGGATGCATACTGCGCACACGACGGGGATGCCTAATGACATGAGTACAGTAAGTTATCTCATCATTTTACTTTGTAACGCACTGATTAATGAAAGTACTAATTGTACAAGAGGAAACAATGAGAGCTTATTCTTATACTTCCTCCATACCTACCATTAAAAAGTAAAGCAAAGTCTAATCACATTGACATACAAACTGTGGTCACCAGGCATCACATTAAAACGAAATCATCAATGTTGAGTTAGTTAACTTAATACTTCTACTTAGAACATGAGAAATGTTTGGCTTTAATTAAAATCAAAACTGCACATTTTTAGTTTGAAAGAGCATGGTCAAATGTTGGAGGTCAATAATAATAAAAATAAAATAGTTTTGTATCATTACTTGATATAATATACTAAGATCATAAAGGAACAATAACACCCATTAGGTAATTGTGGAGGAAAAAAAAGCGCCTAACTACTACTTAACCCCATTTTAATTTTAAAACACCATTAGATCACACAGATTGGTTATAATCCTCTATAGACTATCATACCCAAAGGTCAGGTTAACATTTCAGTCATAAAATTGTTAAAACATCAAAATTGCTTTATATTTCTTTCTTGCTTAAGGTGAAATGTAGCTGATTGTGTTAAATGTGTACATAATATCGTCTTAAATCGATCGAAGGCCCCTGAATCGCATTGAATTGAAATTGAATCGTGGCAGACTTTGTGATATCGGCAAATATCATATCCAAAGAATTGATATTGAATTGTATCGTCATGAAACTGGTGATTTACATCCTTACTAGGCAGCAGAGAACAGCAATGATTGAAAACCAGGTAATATGATCACAGGAGAACCACAACATCACAAGGTTATTGAGATTGCGAGAAAAAAGGAAGAGCAACATGTAAACAACATTAGTTCTACTATTTCCACTGTATTTTGAATTTTAGAAACTCTGTGTGCTTGTTTTCGGGTTTTCTGGTAGATCTGCTTTGCAGTAACTGACATTGGATGAAGCAGGGCCCATCTAAAATAGAGTGGGTGCGTAGGTATGTCATCTTTATATTCTAAAACCTTTGGAGCAGTCTTCTTTGATTAAAAATAATAATAGTAAATAAAAATGACTTCTCTCCTTTCCTCACATACATTTTCAGGTATTAGAGCAGTGATCTTCAGCTCTTACCGTCATGTTGGAAAACTCACAAAGGAGAAAAAGGCTCTTACATTCTGCATTTTGGTCATGTGTTAGATCAATTTTGTCTTCTAATTCAAACTTTATCTAAAGCTATTTATGCAGGAAAGGCTGTACTGAGGCAGACTTAAGGTTGTCTGACCAATAGGGTACATGTAGCATACGAGTAGCATACATGTAGTAGTGGTGCAATAGATCACAAAAGTAAGGGGAAAATGTCTTTACTCACAAACCTCTTTGAAACATGAAGAACTTTTATTGGCAGTCTTAGATAGAAACATCACTCTATGTTTCCACAAAAATTAGAATCTAATATAAAGCCTTAAATATCATTAATTCATTTTCTTTACTGCTTATTCCTTTCAGGGTCGCACGGGGCTGGTGACTATGCCAGCTGACCTTGGGCGAGAGGCAGAGTACACCATGAACCTGTCGCCAGCTGATTGCAGGGCCACATAGAAAGGCTCATTTTGTTGCAAAGGTATCAAACAGGTAGTATTATTGTTCTGTTCTCTCAAGAATCTATTAAAAGTTTATAAATCTGGTATTGGGACAGGCTTTTTTATTTCTTTGTAGTAAAAAATATTTTTCAATTCATACTTAGATACTTGGATCTCATAAATGTTCCTGTCATGGTCAAGTTTCCTCTCCGTCACTGCTTCAGTTAGTATCATCTTATGTGACTCTCACAAAGGGGTTGAGTCTGCAGCATGGGACTCTGCATCTCCTGTTTTTTTGTGAGGTAGACTGCTGTCATGGCTCTCTGTAGCACTGGATGTCCACCTGTCTGTTGTGAGAGAAACAGTGAATGCATGTGATAACTCATCCACTAGTTTCCTTTTTGGTTGTTCATAAAGTTCTGGCATGACTTTTACAGTAAATTGGATGCACGAGGGGATATTGTAATGTGGCTTTGGCTGTTTTATCCACCTTCCTCCTTCCATTTTAATGACACCTAACACGACATCCAAAATGCTCCCATACATGAGGCACTTGAGGATTTCAAATGAGCCATTTTCTCTCTGGTTCTGGTACCAGCGCATGGTGCCTGTTACTGTCCCACCAAAGGAAGCTTTCAGACAGTCTTACATTTTAACCCATCTCGGGCCCGTCTCAGATGTTTATTCCTGACTTCTTGGACTATTTCAAGCATTTATCATTCCTGATTGAAAGACTGAAGTCATCTGATATTTTTCCTGTGCTGTATTTTAATCATTTTATTTTACTACTAATATTTATTTTTTTATACTGTAATGATATGGATTTTAAGTCTGGAATAAAGTATCTATGTATGGATTTCAGCAAGTAATGCCACCACCAAACTACATTGAGGAAATCTGTGTTTTTGAGTTTACCTGTGTCCCGCTTTGTATTATTAATGCCCTCCCACGGACTCTGCTACCTTCTGAGTATTTTGGATAATCTAGGACAAAAGTAATTTTTAATGATGTCTCACGTTTTTGTATATCCAACATGTATGAAGTGACAGCTCTTCTAGCGCTACTTATTGTTTTTAGCATTAGCCCTTTCTATCCAGCCTGAAAAGTAACAACACCACAGCTACTCACACTCTGTCAACATGAAGTTTGTGTGCTGTGAAGGCTGTTTAACTCTTTCACACACCAAAAGAGAGGTCACCAACCTTAAAGAGAACATCTGCAGGCTTTCTGAGGAGCTCCAGCAGAAGGACAGCATGCTAACCATCTACACTGATATGGCAGTGGCTGAGTTGAAGAGGATGCTGGCTCTACACTCTGACATCCAGGACACCTTGCTGTGGGAGCCCATGCACCTGCAACCCTCCTTCTGCTTGCCCCCAACCTGGGGGGTCCTGGTCAGAAGTGGTGGTCTGGGAAACCAAAACTGATTCCTTCACACACACACACACACACACACACACACACACACACACACACACACACACACACACAAACACTCCCAAGCTCCACAAAATGAAGTCCCACAGTTAATACCCAAGCCTACACGGACCACCTTGAACTATACAGACATGCCCTCAATGCCACCCTCCAATAATTCACTCCAGCTCCTCCAACCCCAAACTTGATTTTCCACAATCAATTAATTCTTCAAATCCATTGATAACACCCCATCATCCTTCACAGACAAAAAGTGCATCACTCTTCTGTCCTCCTTTCAATCCAAATTTGACACCATCTACAATCTACATCTACATCCCCCATCCTCAAAAAACCTGGATTCACCACTGACAACATGTCCAACTTAAGACTGATCTCCAACCTCTCTTTCCTGTTAAAAATCCTTGAACAGACAGTTGCCCACCAAATAAAAACCACCCTCCACCGTCACACTCTGTTTGAACCTTTTCAGTCCAGTTTCAGATTCCAGCACAGCATCAAAACAGCTCTCCCCAAAGTCACTACTCTCTTCAGACTCTGCCAACCTCAACATTTTCATTC
>JBAMNC010000704.1:0-92894 GCA_037902135.1 Cetoscarus ocellatus
ACATGACTTTTTAGGTGTAAATCAGGCCAAGAAACATGCTCGTGCAGATGGTTTGGTGGTATTTTGTGTTAAAATGGACGTATAAGCGTTTTCTCTCAGCTCAGGATTTGAAAAAAACACTTAAGGCTAAAGTATGACTTTTTTTCCCATTTGGACTCCAAAAAAAAATATGCTCAAACATGACTTTTTCGGTGGTAAAACAGGCCAAGAAACATGCTAGTGCAGACGATTTGGTGGTATTTTGTGTTAAATGGCGTAAAAGCTGTGTTCTCTCAGCTCAGGATTTGAAAAAAACACTAAGGCTAACATATGACCTTTTTTCCATTTCAGACTCCGAAAAAAAATATGCTCCAACATGACTTTTTAGGTGTAAAACAGGCCAAGAAACATGCTAGTGCAGACGGTTTGGTGGTATTTTGTGTTAAAATGGGCGTAAAAGCTGTGTTCTCTCAGCTCAGGATTTGAAAAAACACTAAGGCTAACATATGACTTTTTTTCCATCTGAGACTCCGAAATAAAATATGCTCAAACATGACTTTTCAGGTGTAAAACAGGCCAAGAAACATGTTTGTGCGGACGGTTTGGTGGTATTTTGTGTTAAAATGGACTTTTAAGCCGTTTTCTCTCAGCTCAGGATTTGTTAAAAAAACACTAAGGCTAACATAATGACTTTTTCAACATTATGGACTCCAAAAAAAAAATGCTCAAACATGACTTTTCAGGTCTAAAACAGGCCAAGAAACATGTTTTTGCGGACGGTTTGGTGGTATTTGGTGTTAAAATGGACTTTTAAGCCGTTTTCTCTCATTTCAGGATTTGAAAAAACACTAAGGCTAACATATGACTTTTTTTCCATTTTGGACTCCAAAAAAAAATATGCTCAAACATGACTTCTTGTGTGTAAAACAGGCCAAGAAACATGCTAGTGCAGACGGTTTGGTGGTATTTGGTGTCAAAATGGACTTTTAAGCCGTTTTCTCTCAGCTCGGGATTTGAAAAAAACATTAAGGAGAACATATGACTTTTTTTCCATTTCAGACTCCGAAAAAAAAATATGCTCAAACATGACTTTTTAGGTGTAAAACAGGCCAAGAAAAATGCTAGTGCAGACGGTTTGGTGGTATTTTGTGTCAAAATAGACTTAAATGCCGTTTTCTCTCAGCTCAGGATTTGAAACATCATTTAGGCTAACATATGACTTTTTCTACATTTTAGGCTCCACAAAAAAAAAATATGCTCAAACATGACTTTTTAGGTGTAAAAAAGGCCAAGAAACATGCTAGTGCAGACGGTTTGGTGGTATTTTGTGTTAAAATGGGCGTTAAAGCTGTGTTCTCTCAGATCAGGAGTTGATAAAACACTAAGGCTAACATATGACTTTTTTTCCTTTTCGGACACCAAAAAAAAACATGCATAAACATGACTTTTGAGGTGTAAAACAGGCCAACAAATATGCTTGTGCAGACGGTTTGGTGGTATTTTGTGTTAAAATGGACGTATAAGCCGTTTTCTCTCAGCTCAGGATTTGAAAAAAACACTAAGGGTAAAGTATGACTTTTTTTCCATTTTGGACTCCAAAAAAAAATATGCTCAAACATGAGTTTTCAGGTGTAAAACAGGCCAAGAAACAGGGTTTTGCTGACGGTTTGGTGGTATTTTGTGTTAAAATGGCCGTAAAAGCTGTGGTCTCTCAGCTCAGGATTCGAAAAAACAGTAAGGCTAACATATGACTTTTTTTCCATTTCAGACTCCGAAAAAAAATATGCTCAAACATGACTTTTTAGGTGTAAAAAAGGCCAAGAAACATGCTAGTGCAGATGGTTTGGTGGTATTTTGTGTTAAAATGGGCGTTAAAGCTGTGTTCTCTCAGCTCAGGATTGGAAAAAACACTAAGGCTAACATATGACTTTTTTTCCATTTCTGACTCCAAAAAAAAATATGCTCAAACATGACTTTTTAGGTGTAAAACAGGCCAAGAAACATGCTAGTGCAGACGGTTTGGTGGTATTTTGTGTTAAAATGGGGCGTTAAAGCTGTGTTCTCTCAGATCAGGAGTTGAAAAAACACTAAGGCTAACATATGACTTTTTTTCCTTTTCGGACACCAAAAAAAAACATGCATAAACATGACTTTTGAGGTGTAAATCAGGCCAAGAAACATGCTTGTGCAGACGGTTTGGTGGTATTTTGTGTTAAAATGGACGTAAAAGCTGTTTTCTCTCAGCTCAGGATTTGAAAAAAACACTAAGGCTAACACATGACTTTTTTTCCATTTCGGACCTCCAAAAAAAAATATGCTCAAACATGACTTTTTAGGTGTAAAACAGGCCAAGAAACATGCTAGTGCAGATGGTTTGGTGGTATTCTGTGTTAAAATGGACTTGAAAGCTGTTTTCTCTCATATTGGGAGTTGAAAAAACACTAAGGCTAACAAATGACTTTTTTTTCCATTTCGGACTCCAAAAAAAATATGCTCCAACATGACTTTTTAGGTGTAAAACAGGCCAAGAAACATGCTCGTGCAGACGGTTTGGTGGTATTTTGTGTTAAAATGGACTTTTAAAGCCGTTTTCTCTCAGCTCAGGATTTGTTAAAAAACACTAAGGCTAACATATGACTTTTTCAACATTATGGACTCCAAAAAAAAAATGCTCAAACATGACTTTTCAGGTCTAAAACAGGCCAAGAAACATGTTTTTGCGGACGGTTTGGTGGTATTTGGTGTTAAAATGGACTTTTAAGCCGTTTTCTCTCATTTCAGGATTTGAAAAAAACACTAAGGCTAACATATGACTTTTTTTCCATTTTGGACTCCAAAAAAAAAATATGCTCAAACATGACTTCTTGTGTGTAAAACAGGCCAAGAAACATGCTAGTGCAGACGGTTTGGTGGTATTTGGTGTCAAAATGGACTTTTAAGCCGTTTTCTCTCAGCTCGGGATTTGAAAAAAAACATTAAGGAGAACATATGACTTTTTTTCCATTTCAGACTCCGAAAAAAAAATATGCTCAAACATGACTTTTTAGGTGTAAAACAGGCCAAGAAAAATGCTAGTGCAGACGGTTTGGTGGTATTTTGTGTCAAAATAGACTTAAATGCCGTTTTCTCTCAGCTCAGGATTTGAAACATCATTTAGGCTAACATATGACTTTTTCTACATTTTAGGCTCCACAAAAAAAAAATATGCTCAAACATGACTTTTTAGGTGTAAAAAAGGCCAAGAAACATGCTAGTGCAGACGGTTTGGTGGTATTTTGTGTTAAAATGGGCGTTAAAGCTGTGTTCTCTCAGCTCAGGATTGGAAAAAACACTAAGGCTAACATATGACTTTTTTTCCATTTCTGACTCCAAAAAAAAATATGCTCAAACATGACTTTTTAGGTGTAAAACAGGCCAAGAAACATGCTAGTGCAGACGGTTTGGTGGTATTTTGTGTTAAAATGGGCGTTAAAGCTGTGTTCTCTCAGATCAGGAGTTGAAAAAACACTAAGGCTAACATATGACTTTTTTTCCTTTTCGGACACCAAAAAAAAAACATGCATAAACATGACTTTTGAGGTGTAAATCAGGCCAAGAAACATGCTTGTGCAGAAGGTTTGGTGGTATTTTGTGTTAAAATGGACGTAAAAGCTGTTTTCTCTCAGCTCAGGATTTGAAAAAAACACTAAGGCTAACACATGACTTTTTTTCCATTTCGGACTCCGACAAAAAATATGCTCAAACATGACTTTTTAGGTGTAAAACAGGCCAAGAAACATGCTAGTGCAGATCGTTTGGTGGTATTCTGTGTTAAAATGGACTTGAAAGCTGTTTTCTCTCATATTGGGAGTTGAAAAAACACTAAGGCTAACAAATGACTTTTTTTCCATTTCGGACTCCAAAAAAAATATGCTCCAACATGACTTTTTAGGTGTAAAACAGGCCAAGAAACATGCTCGTGCAGACGGTTTGGTGGTATTTTGTGTTAAAATGGGCGTCAAAGCTGTGTTCTCTCAGCTCAGGATTTGAAAAAACACTAAGGCTAACATATGACTTTTTTTCCATTTGAGACTCCGAAAAAAAATATGCTCAAACATGACTTTTCAGGTGTAAAACAGGCCAAGAAACATGTTTGTGCGGACGATTTGGTGGTATTTTGTGTTAAAATGGACTTTTAAGCCGTTTTCTCTCAGCTCAGGATTTGTTAAAAAACACTAAGGCTAACATATGATTTTTTCTACATTTTGGACTCCAAAAAAAAAATGTGCTCAAACATGCCTTTTTAGGTGTAAAACAGGCCTAGAAACATGCTAGTGCGGACGGTTTGGTGGTATTTTGTGTTAAAATGGCCGTAAAAGCTGTGGTCTCTCAGCTCAGGATTCGAAAAAACAGTAAGGCTAACATATGACTTTTTTTCCATTTTGGACTCCGAAAAAAAATATGCTCAAACATGACTTTTTAGGTGTAAAACAGGCCAAGAAACATGCTAGTGCAGACGGTTTGGTGGTATTTTGTGTTAAAATGGGCGTTAAAGCTGTGTTCTCTCAGCTCAGGATTGGAAAAAACACTAAGGCTAACATATGACTTTTTTTCCATTTCGGACTCCAAAAAAAAATATGCTCAAACATGACTTTTCAGGTGTAAAACAGGCCAAGAAACATGTTTTTGCTGACGTTTTGGTGGTATTTTGTGTTAAAATGGACTTTTAAGCCGTTTTCTCTCAGCTCAGGATTTGTTAAAAAACACTAAGGCTAACATATGACTTTTTCTACATTTTGGACTCCAAAAAAAAAATGCTCAAACATGACTTTTTAGGTGTAAAACAGGCCAAGAAACGTGCTAGTGCAGACGGTTTGGTGGTATTTTGTGTTAAAATGGGCGTAAGAGCTGTGTTCTCTCAGCTCAGGATTTGAAAGAACACTAAGGCTAACAAATGACTTTTTTTTTCCATTTCGGACTCCAAAAAAAAATATGCTCAAACATGACTTTTGAGGTGTAAATCAGGCCAAGAAACATGCTCATGCAGACGGTTTGGTGGTATTTTGTGTTAAAATGGACTTTTAAGCCGTTTTCTCTCATTTCAGGATTTGAAAAAAACACTAAGGCTAACATATGACTTCTTTTCCATTTTGGACTCCAAAAAAAAATATGCTCAAACATGACTTTTTGTGTGTAAAACAGGCCAAGAAACATGCTAGTGCAGATGGTTTGGTGGTATTTGGTGTCAAAATGGACTTTCAAGCCGTTTTCTCTCAGCTCGGGATTTGAAACATCATTTAGGCTAACATATGACTTTTTCTACATTTTAGGCTCCACAAAAAAAATATGCTCAAACATGACTTTTTAGGTGTAAAACAGGCCAAGAAACATGCTAGTGCAGATGGTTTGGTGGTATTTTGTGCTAAAATGGACTTAATAGCCGTTTTCTCTCAGCACAGGATTTGAAAACGCACTAAGGCTAACATATAACTTCTTCTCCAATTCCGACTCCAAAAAGAATATGCTCAAACATGACATTTTAAGTGTAAAAATGGCCAAGAAAAATTCTAGTGCAGACGGTTTGGTGGTATTTGACTTCAAAATGGACTTAAAAGTCATTTTCTCTCAGCTCAGGATTTG
This sequence comes from Cetoscarus ocellatus, assembly GCA_037902135.1. Taxonomy (NCBI): domain Eukaryota; kingdom Metazoa; phylum Chordata; class Actinopteri; order Labriformes; family Labridae; genus Cetoscarus; species Cetoscarus ocellatus. The sequence goes on from JBAMNC010000704.1 coordinate 5,599, forward strand.
CAAAAACACTAAGGCTAACATATGACTTTTTTTCCATTTCGGACTCCAAAAAAAATGTTATTACATGACTTTTTAGGTGTAAAACAGGCCATAAAACATGCTAGTGCAGATGGTTTGGTGATCTTTGGCATCAAAATGGACTTATGAGCCGTTTTCTCTCAGCTCAGGATTTGATAAAACACTAAAGCTAACATATGACTTCTTCTCCAATTCGGACTCCAAAAAGAATATGCTCAAACATGAATCTTTGGGTGTAAAACAGGCCAAAAAACATGCTAGTTCAGACGGTTTGGTGATATTTGACTTCAAAATGGACTTATAAGTCATTGTCTCTCAGCTCAGGATTTGAAAAAGCACTAAGGCTAACATATAGCTTCTTCTCCAATTCCGACTCCAAAAAGAATATGCTCAAACATGACATTTTAAGTGTAAAAATGGCCAAGAAAAATTCTAGTGCAGACGGTTTGGTGGTATTTGACTTCAAAATGGACTTAAAAGTCATTTTCTCTCAGCTCAGGATTTGCAAAAACACTAAGGCTAACATATGACTTTTTTCCATTTCAGAATCCAAAAGAAAATATGCTCAAACATGACTTTTAGGGGGTATAACAGGCCAAGAAACATGCTAGTGCAGACAGTTTTGTGGTATTTGGTGTCAAAGTGGACTTAATAGCCGTTTTCTCTCAGCTCAGGATTTGAACAACACTAAGGCTAACATATGACTTTTTCCATTTCGTAATCCAAAAAAATACGATCAAACTTGACTATTTGGGTGTCAAGCAGGTCAAAAAACATGCTAGTGCAGAAGGTTTGGTGATATTTGACTTCAACATGGACTTACGAGCTGTTTTCCCTCAGCTCAGGATTTGAAAAAAACACTAAGGCTAACACATGAATTTATCTCCATTTCGGACTCCAAAAAAAAATATGCTCAAACATGACTTTTAAGGTTTAAAACTGGCCATGAAACATGCTAGTGCAGACGGTTTGGTGATATTTGGCATCAAAATGGACTTATAAGTCATTTTCCCTCATTTCGGGAGTTGAAAAAGCACTAAGGCTAACATATGACTTTTTTTCCATTTCGGACTCCAAAAAAAATATGCTCAAACATGACTTTTTAGGTGTAAAACAGGCCAAAAAACATGCCAGTGCAGACGGTTTGGTGATATTTGACTTGAAAGTGGACTTGTAAGCCTTTTTCTCTCAGCCTAGGAATTTAAAAACACTAAGGCCAACATTTGACTTTTTTCCATTTTGGCTTCTGACAAAAAATATTCTCAAACATGACTTTTTTGGGTGTAACACAGGCCAAAGAACATGCTAGTGCAGATGGTTTGGTCATATTTGACTCCAAAATGGACTCATGAGCCGTTTTCTCTCAGCTCAGGATTTGGCTAACATGATTTTTTTCTCCATTTTGACCTCTGACTAATAACTTGCTAAAAAATGACTTGTTTTGTGTAAAACATGCCAAAAAACATGCTAGTGCAGATGGTTTGCTAGTATTTGGTGTCAAAGTAAAGTCTTTTGGACTTTACTTTCTAAGAGTATTTTGGGCCTTTTAATTAAATGCCTGATTGAATGCTGGTTTAGGCTTTGTTATTCAGAAATCTTATTTGAGACTTCTGAAAGTATTTTAAGGCCTTAAAATGTAACAACCTTGTTAAAGACCTTATAAGACCTTTAAAGTTTTATAAGGACTATGTGTCTATGTCAGTTAATTTACGGCATGTTTACTGCTGACTTATTGCTATGCTACTGCAATGTTCCAGCAATTTTATTCAAAATAATTTTCATAACATTTGCCATTAAAGCAACTGTAAAATTCTTGTTGATCACCGAAAGCATGATGCATTTTCCACTCCACAATTAGAACTAGGTGTCCATGGCATATTGAGTTTAAACTGGCACCTAATATCCTATTTGTCCATGACTTTCAGTGGGTATTTGAACTGGATTTCTCATTGTTTGTTTAATGACTTACACAATTGTGAGTCACCAAAATTCAAGACCCTGTGAGTAAATATGATGACCCTCTTCCTTGAAATTATTCTGCAGTCGTGGCAGAGGAGTGCTGGATGTGAAAATACAGCCTCTAACTGTACAAAGACATGGATTTATATGCGTCACATCCAGAGAGATCTTCCTGCAAGCTTCCCTTCAGAATGATTCATTAGATGCCGACTCAGAGGAGGTTGTATTGAACTGGGATTTATTTCCTTCAAACATGTTCAGATACTTTACATCAGGAGTCAAGATCAATAATGTCTTTGATAAATGTATTGTGTACACCCATACTCATTCTGGATGCTTCACAGAGCATTCAATTTAAGGCATGCACAGGCACAAAAAGAGTCCAGTGTCAGGAGATAGCAATCAATAATCAGAGAAAGACATAATGAAGTCTATTCATGCCAACAGCGTCTGCCCCTCCCCAAAAAACCTCTGCAGTTTAAAAAAGCGAGCAGAAAGCAGCTAATACAGAGCGTCACAAACAGTAGATTATCATACAAAAGAGATCCGGAGAATAGAAATATAAAAATACAAACATCAGGTGTCAAAGGAGCATTTACAAAAATAATAAAAGGATAAAGTGAAAAGGTGACGTGAAATAATAGTAATACACACAAGGATTTTATAGGTGTCACTTTAGTGTTGTGAACATCAAATTAACCACAAAATACAGCATCTATGTACACTAGATTGTAGAGTTCTGTGGAAGATTTTCAGCTCTGTCACCTTTTAATACAAGTCGTCAAACTTGGAATACAAGTCGTCAAACTTGGATTAAAAGGTGTATTAAAAGCCTTTTTTGGACTATTGTCTACACATAGTCATCTGATTTTTCCATGTAATACTGTTATTTTTGGGGAAACTCACATTAACTGTTACTCCTAATTTTATTCCTAAAGCCTCAACGCTGGTCCTTAGGGATTAAAAAAATATGCATACAGATGAATAATTTAGGAAATGTCAAGATTAAATTGCTTAAAGACCAAGTCCATGTTTTTCCTTCAAGTGCTAAAACAAGATAAAATCACTTAAGCTAATTTTCTTGAACAACAGTTTATTAATTCACACATACAAATTTCCCTCATTAATTTTCTTTGTGACACATATAAGGCTATGCAAGTTTAATTTGTCACAAAGAGGGCCGCATTAATTATATCCTCAGTGCCAAGGGGCCAAAGTCTTGAAATACTCTCAAAGCTCATAGTTTGTTTTAATAATAAAATGTGCTTTACTGATTTTTTTTTAACAAATGCATCTAGTCATGCAAAAACTTGAGTTTTACAGGAACAATTACAGGCAACTACAGCTCTGTTTCTTAGGATTACTGCTTTTTTCAATGTTTTCATGTAAAATTTTGTCACATGATCCTTTTTTTTAACATTTTAAAAATGGCAAGGGGGCAAAAATGAGAGAGAAGGAGAGCTGCATGTGGCCCTCAGGCCAGTAGATGCCCACCTTTGATTTGAAGCACATGGATGATGAGAACCACATTCTCTTTGTACATACTTTACCTCATATTTTGCAGTATTTACTATCACATTTCTAGGTTTGAAATCAGTCATTTTAGAAACCACCTTAAGAGTTATAGATTTCCTCATTTGGTGGAGGGCAGTTAGCTGGCTAGTTAGAATTTTACCTTAAGCTTACCTCTAGTAGTCACTTTAGCAAAGCCAAACACATACTATCTACTCAGTTTTTGACAAGATTCGAAGACCTAGTTTAGTTAGTGTGGTTTGATTAAGCCTAAACCATTAATTCTTTTTAAATAGTTTGAATAATTTTAAATCTTTTATACTGGTGTGGTACCTAGGCAAGCTAGCTGTCTAGCTAACAAGACCATAAGTTCTAATAATCTAATAATGCTACTTTACTTCCTTCCCGAATAATTTATCTACAGTTAAAGTGACAATTCCACTACTGACACATTCATTTATCATTGGTAGTAATATTGGCAGTTTCTGCTTAGATAATGACTCAGCTAGTTTTTTTTCTCTCTGTGTTAGCTGGAAAAGCATAGCTAACTTTTAACCTAAAATGAAATCTTAACTAACTGGACAAATAGTCCTCTATTTTTTTTACTATCTCTGTACTGCTTCTCTTGTTGAGTAATAAGAGTAGCATATAAAGGTGCTTAGTCATTGTTTTATTTGCTAATGCTGTTATAGTTTCAGCATTAGCAGAACTCGTTAAGTTTTCTTCCACAACTTCCATAAACCCTGTTGGCTCATGTGACCACTATTTGATGACTTTGATCATGTTTACTAATTGTAATTCTCCCCAATATGACGTATGATAATATGAGAAACAGAGTTTTATGCGAAAGATGATAGCCTTACTTACAGGTATTGTTCATCTTTTTATGAAAGAGAGACATCAGTCCTACACAAAAAATCTTCCACAGGACTGCTGATTTCTTAGTGTAACACCACATGATTATAATTGGCAGTTTTCTGCTTGTCTGTCCATATATTAATATCGTAGAGGTTCTTTATTTACAGAACTTTTTTTGTTGTTGTAACTAAGATACATGACCGTAAAGATATGGGTTCACAATTAAAATCCTGCACATTAATACCATAATAACAATGTTAGCTGTGGAAAATCTCCAAAAGCAGAAAAGAGCAAAATACAAACGATAGCACAAAGGGATTTAACAGTCGGTTAAAATCATCAAATAGAAACAATGTGAGGTGCTGTTGATAAAACACTGTCGGCAACTCTGAGAGGTAGCGCAAGCAAAGTCCGTACAAAACCGTGTACAAGTACACAACCACAGCAGAACTCAGGGAAGCTAGCATTCATACTGACATCAAGCTGGGACCTTTTTATTTTTGCATAATGTGAATAGTAAACAGGCATGCTACATACAGTACAGGAGTGGGTAGCGTGAAGGTGTAGTCAAAAGCGAATTTGGACGACCCTTTGTCCCGCCCCCACTCCTCACCTCTGAGTCTGACCTCAGGTGACTTTCCTTTTACACAAAGACGCCAAACAATTAGTTCTGAATTCAAATGTGTCGCTGCTTTTGAACCTTTAAGATGTGCTTTGTCTTTCCAGCAGCTTCTAGAAAATCCTTGTTTGATGTGACTTTTTGGCGGCAACTTGAATGCAGGTCAGTAGCAAGATAAAAAGAGGGTATCCCACCTGGGGGAATTTTCACAACTTCCTTATGATTTCTATATACAAAGTGCTACTCAATTAGTTTTCCTGCTAAATGAGGCTACAGTCTTATGTAAAAGCATCCCGTAATAAATACTGTAAACATGCACAGGTTATAGTAGATAAAGGCTGATTTTGTTCCGTAACAACAGCTTATTTACCCCGACACAACACATCCTCAGCGTGTGTTTTAGCTTCACATGTGTGTAACAGGCTAACAGAAATGTGAGGGCTGTTTCTGTGCAGGTTGGCTCACACTCCGGTGTTTGGCACAGCGTCACACTGAGGCTCTGAAAGCTGAGATAAAGCTGATTAGACAAGGACAGGAAGAGCTCGATGACGGTGTAAATGAAGCTGTTAGACAGCAGGTAAACCTTGATAGGTGTCAATAAACCTGCTAGTTTACACCAGCTTGATACTGAGATTTTTAATTTTCTGTTTAAAAAACAACATATTTAAGACTGAGGATGTTTGTAGAGACAAAAATCCTCATATGAGGGTTATCACACATGTGCATTGTGTGTGTATGTGTATGTGTATGTGTATGTGCTTGGGTGGAGTCTGAATAGGGGGGTGGGGGGTGGGAGGGATGGTGACTGATTTTAACATGTATAGCACTTTGTGCTGCATTTTTTATGTATGAAAAGTGCTATATAAATAAAGATTTGATTTGATTTGATTTGATTTGATCAAATGATCAAATGGTAATGGTTCTTTATAGTTCTGCCTTTCAAAGCATGAAGAATGATTTAACAATTAAAACAGACCTTCATATTAGAGAGAGGCATTTTTTAAATCCTAAACTAAAGCTAAGTCCTAACAGCATTTTACATCTAGGCAGGTAGTGAACTTGTTGAGTATTGCACAGGAATATTTATCAAATAAAAAAAGGTACTATATTAAGACACGCCTGGTTTTGGGTGTGCTTTCTTTGCCACAATATGCAATGGTTGGAGGAAACAAGGATGAAAATTGAGGAGGGAAAAAGAACCAAGTATAAGGGAAAAATTAAAGATGATCTTTTATGAATCTTGATTTCCATAATGCCACAAACAAAAACGTTTAGCATAATAATAGGATGTATTTGGGACAAAGCTGACTGTAAGTCTATTTTGAGACTCATTTATGCTCCTTTAACAAACATATGATACATACATTTGGGATGAACAGCTGCCATTGCCCACATATTCCTGTCTGTTATGGGTGGCAGAGTCATCCCTTGGCATAGGCAGTAAAGCCAAATACTGGGAGCGACAGCTGCCCATCGGGGGACTGCTTGCCACCCAAATTGTTGAAGAAATGCAGAAGATAAAGACAGAGGAATGTATTTAATTACAATATTAGATTGTTTTATCAAATGAAAAATGTAGAGAAGTTAAGTTCATTTTTTTGCTCTCAACATGCCCCTGACCCAGATGACACTACAGATGACGTCAGTTACTTTCACTGTATTTTCTTATTTGGGTGCGGTACAAGGGCACTGACTGAAATCTTACTTAGGGCACTAAACTGGTCAGGGCTAGCTCTGTTAATGGGATATGATATAAATGAAAATTGAATCCAGTACAGGGTGCAGTCTTGGACCTTTTGTTCCACTTAGTAGGTTAACATCCTGCTAAAAATTGTCAATTTGCTGTGTAGACTAAGTCTATTAAAGATGAACTTTTAAATAACTGTAAACATGTCAGTCCAACTGAAATTGCTCTGTATTAGATTTCATGCCTCGATAATGTGTTGTAACATCTATAATCTGCTGCATGTAAATTCTTGAATAAAGCAAGACCAGGTAAGTGTTTGCGCATGTTTGACCCTAATAAAATAACATTTACCTGAAAGTGGGAAAGTATGCTGGCACCTATCTTGTTAGCATAAATGCTACACAGTAGCATTTTAGCATAAATGCTCAGTGTTAGTGTGTTAGCATGATTTCTAACTAAGCTTAGCCTAAAGTTACATTTTTGTCTACTTTCAATTGTAAAAATAAGCTAGAGGGAAAGACTTTATTTCTTAACCTTAAGTAGCCTACAGCATACAGTGTGTATAAAATGTGCTGAATTATAAAACGTCCACATCATACAACAGTAGCACTTTCACACTAAAATCAGCGGGTCAACAAGGGTTTTTTCAATGCGGGTTAACCCACAAGTGACTCCTTTTCCACTGCCAGCAGACCCAGGTGTAATCGGCAGCAGACGAGCTGCCGTGGCTGTTTTTTTTCCTCTGGTGCATCAAGCTGATGTCATCAGCACGACGAAACACGACCATGTAAACAATGGAAAGGAGCATGGACGCCGTGGACACGGTATTCTGTACTTTTTACTTTTGTCCCTCTTTAAAAATGTACAAACTCGGCGCTGATGATACAAAGGCGGATGGAATTTGTTGCTGAGATGGCAAAGAGTCATGGAAGTTGCAGACATAGGGGACGGGCGCGATGTTATGCCGTGAGCACGTACACCGACGTCATCCGTAACTTAGCGGGTTGACCCAGGTGTGATGTTCTCACCGAAGCCGACCGGAGACAAGCAGATGAAAACCAGTGTCACTTGCAGGGTAAGTCGACCGGGGTCGAAATGCCGATTAGACCCTTTCAAACTGCGGACGGGAGCCAATTGTTGGCGGATTTACACGGGTTTTTTGGCCAGTCTGAAAGGGGTACAGGTTAGCTGCTTCCTAACTGGATAGCTCAGTCAACTGGGAGAAGGTCCATGATAACTGGCTATAAGGCACCATACTGCCATCTACCATGAGGAAGATAGACATGCCTCAGTAAACGAAATTTACCTTGTTCATGTTTCGGTCTAATCAAGCTGTTATCATAGCTTGACTTAACTGTGCATGTAAACCTTCTGACTGTAGTACAGCAGTCATTCATTTCCTGTCTGATCTCCACCCAACTGTTTGTTGGGTCTGTTCCCTTGTAGCTGAGAAAGCAAACAACTAATACAATCTTTCTGCAAAAAGTTCCTCAATATTTTAGTAGGATCCATACTAAAATATTGTAGGATTTTTGGTCAAATATCCATTCAAAAAGGAAGCAAAATGAGGTCTATTGGAGTTTAAGAGTGCAGAAAAGATATCTAGGAGTCTGTTTTGAAGCTGGAAGAAGGCACAGATCTATGATACTGATGATTTACCAAATGACTTAAACACTAAAAGGCTGTGGGGGCTTTAATGAAAATTCCAGACAAAAGATGAAACCAAAGTAATTTAGGAAAAATTGCTTTGGTGCATCTCATGTCAAAGCCCATTGTGGTGGTGTCAGAGCAGGTCCAGATCTGTGGTGCAAATGTAACCGTAATCTCCCAAATTAATAGAGGGGCCTGGAGATCACAGAGAGCAGCATCAAACTGCCGATCACTTCACTTCCATTAGAGTAGGAAACACAGCACATACTGTGGTCAGACGGAATAATTAAATAGGTCTGAATCAGGGGGACTCAGCTGGCATCAGTTACAAGCAAAGAGATGCACTTAGGCATCCCAGCGACCACAGATGAGCACTTTAACCCTCTCTTCATACACTCCTCCATTTCCTCATAGATAAAGTGGGAGATAAAGTCCACTCTTAAAAATATAGGACCATATTTTAGGGTTGTGGGAAAAAAAATGAGGCTTGGAAAGTTGCCGGCAGGCCAGAAACTGGAGAAATCAGGGACTGAAAGTCAGCAATAGAACGATTTTTTTTTTAATTATAAAATACTCATTAGCTAAATGTTGTGGTCAAAGAGGCTAAGTTAAATTGGATTGAAACTGATTTCCGAATCCTCATTGGATAAGGATGAAATGGATTTAAAATGACAAAGTGCTGCGATGATTGTACACATTTATGATGCCTTTAGCTTGTTAACGTTAAGCAAATTCACTGAAAATTACATTAAAACCCCCAGAGCCCATTAACCCTTCACATATACTTTCATTTGAAAGGTTAATGAAAGACAGCTTTGATAAGAAATTATGTCTAATATTGGAAGCTTCAACTGAGGCTTGAGAGGATGTGACCTTCAAAACAAAGCTTACTAACCATTCAAACAGGTTGTGTTATGTATTCATTTACAGCTAACCAATCAGAGCTTGGTGAAAGGATCAATATGGTGGTTGCAGATGGATCCTGCTGCACATGTTGACTTGGGAGAATTTTTCAGTTGCCCTTTATCACTGATCATCAAATAAAGGTTGACTTCTTTTGCATCGATTGATTTTCTCAATGAAAAAAATAAAGGTTAACTTTTTAAAAGAAGACAGCTATCATGGTGCAGATGTATCAAGCATTGGCCCTTTTTAGGAATAACAGTGGAATTTTTACCTCTGCGTTAAATCTACACCATTGGTTCAGGTAGGCCTTAACCATTGCAGAAACCCACTCATGTGGCCTGACATGCACCTCCTCAAAAATGTAACCACATGTCCAACAAAGCAGACTGCAAGCCCTGTGATTGATTCCATAATTTTTATCAACCATTCTTGTGTATGTATTTTCAATTTGACGATAATAACGTTGAGTGAATATACTGTGAATTGGAAAAAAATATATATTGCTAGCATTTTAACTTTCAAATGAGATGGCAAAATTTGCATATTAGTAAAAGATGAATGCAACCTTTTGCAGATTTTTGGTGTTACGAGGTTTGGGAAAATTCTCCAAACCACCCTAAAGGAGATAAACATGCATTTTCTTTTGCCAAATTTATAAAAACTTTAATTTTTGCAATACCTCTGGACTGAAACAACACTAATGACTGGGAAATTGGATTGTGCATTATTTCTTTAAAGTCTTAAGAAAGAAACAATGGGCTTGGATATGGTAGCCACAAATGGAAGCATAAAACATTGCAGCTTTATCATTCACCATGCTCTAATATGAAGGTCTGTCGCTGATGGCCTTACACTGTTTTCAAAATGGATGACAAGTCACAGAGATGTGTGTGCGCTCCACAGACCTGCAAGAGAAGACCAATGATGAAACAGTCCACCACTTTTTCAAAAACAGGCCGCTCTGTTTGTCTTTCCAGCCGTTACAGTGGAAAGACTGACATCTTCTTCTTTTTTATGTTGAACAATCACAGCTGCAGAACAATCCAGCTCCATTCTGGTGAAGTTTTCTCATTTTTTGGCATCAAAAAGCAAAAATCAAGTCCCACAGTTTGTTTCTGACTGGACCTGCAGCATGAAGATTCTTTTAGAGGTCAGGATAATCCCATTTCCATTGAGACAGATGCCAGTTTCTAGGACAAAAGACCTGCTTGTTCATCAATGAGAAAAGTGGTCTGTGGGGGAAATGCAGGAAACGATGCATTAGAGTGAAAAAAGCATCTCATGATCCATCCATTTTTTCCCTTATCTGCTTCCAAATCAGGCATAGGTTCAGGAGTGGGTTGGTCGTTGGGTCGTGTTGGAGGTAGAGCGTCAGGCAGACCATGCTCTTCGTGCAGCAAGAAACAACAGCAAAGTACAGGAACTTTTTTTTTTTTATCTGGTGCAGGCGCTTGAGAGGGATAGTGCTTCAGGATATCGGAGGGAGTGGAGTCGTGTCAGTCACATGTAGTTGTCTAGTCAGTCTTGCGATTTGTGCCCAGCTTCATCAGGATTTTAAAATCACTGTAAAAAGAAGACAGACAAAATGAAAAGAACTGATTTAACATCATTGTCTAAAAATACTTTAAAGAACACATTGGTGTGCTTGTTTCCCAGAGAGGGGTGAGATCTTGTTAATTATTTTAAATGGCTTTTCAACTGTGGTGTAAACTATTGTTGTACTGGCATTTAAGCTTAAACTTGAATTTAATCCTTGATTTCAACAATGACATGGACAATTACCTTAGCATATATTTCTGGGTACCCTTGTGCAACATTTCCAGGTATCCTTCCACCCTCAAAGTATCTTAAGCCAACGTTAGCAACACAATTAATGCACAAACATTGTTTGACACAACAGTCGTGGACCCATCAACCATGAAAATAGGTTGTTTCATCTAAAGTAGTATGTTATAGTGAATGACAACAAATGATCGCTTTAGGACGCCTCACGACTGCAGGACAAAGTCTAACATGTTGGATTTTTTTTTTTGGTGGAAGGACACGTAGGCTGTGCTGTGTCTCAAAATAGTGCCTAATCAAAGCAGCTCTGCAGTTGGTAATTAAGCTGATATAAACAAACTGTTTGTAGCATGTGATGACCCCACAAATCACCACAGTCACCATGTACAGAAATGTATTGCCTTAGCATCTTTCCCAAGATTTCTGAACAGAGAGAGACCTCAGTTGTGACACTCTGGCACACGTTTAGGCCCATGCCATGTACCTCACAAAACCCCACTTCAAAAAACCTGAACTATCCCTTTATGTTATTTTTGCTTTTAATTTGAAATGTTGCCCATTATGAGATTGAGATGAACAACAGGCAGCTCAGCGTAGGTCTCTAGGACAATATCAATGAACCAGATGCACTAGATGCAATGCTTCTTCAGAATAAATAAGATTTTACACAAATGAAACATTGAACAAAAGAACTTTCTTACCTCTGGCATATACGGCTAATCACAGCTCAACTCTTTACCGCCCAAACAGTACCCAAAGTACCAACAATGTATAAAATGTATTTAAAAAAATACACACATAACCTTTACTGTAACCAAGTCAAGATGTTTTCCCATTTGTTTTATAAGAAAATTAACTTTTGCACTTGGACATTTCTGAGTTGTTGAACCTTTCAGCTGTTGTTTTTGTTAACAATGCTCAAACTTAATTTTCGTGGGATGTTACTCACATCCCCAGTTGAAGACAATGGCAGCGGTGATGATGGCAATCCCTCCCAAGATGGACACAACTGACAGAACCAGAGCATTGCGGCCCAGACGTCGAGCCCCATCGACGTTGCCCTGCTGGAGACTGTTCCGGGACTAAACAGATTTGAAAGAATAAAGAATATGGTTGGTTCATGATCAAAACCAAGACATAAGTTCCTATCCTGGTTAAAGGAAACAGAACAAAGACACAGTCTGATAGTTTGTATGTAATGTGAAATAGCTAATTAAAGCATTACTTTAATACTAGAATATCCTGATAAAATGCAAATAGCTAAGTCACTCTAGCTTTTGAAATTTTAAGTGGTTTTACCATTAGTCTTTTTTTGTAAGCAGTTGAGCTAAATAAGTACAAGATCTCTTTCTGTCCTAAGCATAGTAATCTAATCTGTTGTTTTCTCCCTAGTTTCTAATCCAAAGACAGTCTAAAGCCTTACCATCACGGAGAAGGTGAGGGCTACTATGTTGATGGGCCACACAGGGCAGAAGCAGGACAGGATTGCGAGGATCAGGTAGTCCCTTGGTTTGGACCCGTCCACAGTGGCCTCTGTGATTGCACTGGGCTGGCGGGTGAGGGAGGGTCTGGGTGAGCCTCCCGCCACCGAGCCGGACCGGCTGCCCAAACCAGGCTGACCGTTGGCATGGCCACCAGGCTTGGCATGCAGTTTGGGCGACACAGAGGACACTGTGGGAGAGGAGTCGACCCTCACAGGACCAAGGCCGTTACCTTAAAGAGAAGTTAGCATAGGAGACAGATTAGTATGACTCAGTGAGCTTAAAGCAGAGAGCCACAGGCAGGATGTAGACAATGGTGGATAGATGGATTCACATACTGTATGACTGATCTGTTGAAGTTAAAATAAAATACATAAAATTTAGAGCTGAGATCAGGCCCAACACTTTCAACCTGACCTTAGCCCAGCCTATGCAAGTTCTCACTAAGCCTGGCCCAGCCGGTCCTAGTACTGTTCAAAAAGGACTGAGCCTGTTTAAAACTGGGTAAGCTAGCCTTACAAATTTTTTAACCACATTTCCTGTTTATTTAAATATTATAAATATGGTTACATATAATATCAATAAGCACAATACAAAAGCATGTATTTAACAACAGTGGAGCTGTTTGGATGGCTTGCCAACAAAGAGTACAGTCTGTTATGCTGTTCACACACTTCATTGTTAAACTGAAATACCTCACAACAGGTGTGTGTAATTGCACACCACTTTATTCTAGCCTGGCCCTCTATTGCCACATATTACCTTAGGGATTGGAGGTGGACCAAGTTGGGAGCACTACTTTTCAGCAGCTTTCCTCCCTTTTTATGTCAAAACCTGCATTTCTATTTTATATATAGGTATATATGAAGTATGGTACTGCACTTATGAAGGTAAAACCATATGGTTTTGCGTTATATAGAAAAGGTTGGGTATTCACACACAACTGCTATAAGTCTCCAAAAGGTGACATCTTTAGTTCATTGCCAGCTACTTTTTGAAGTGCACCTCTTTCTGCTGAGTCATCAGAAAATGAATAGCTTAAAAGTTGCAAAACAAAACAGCAGTCAAAGCTTTTACTACCTTAACTGAGTAATATGGGGAACATTGCAAGTCACATTTGCGTGTGTTTTAATGGTATGAAAGACTTTGTGAGGGTAGAGAGGATGAACATCATGGGCACCCATGCACATCAAAAACTTTCACCTGACAAATTTAACAAATCGTTAAATGATGGATGACTCGGTATAAGAATGATAGCAGGAATGGTCTCATTGATAAAGTGTCAGTTTGACAATTTTTTGCATGAAAAGATAAACATGATTGATAATATTGCAATGAAACTTGGGTCTTCCAATATGATCCTGAGACAAAACTGCAGTCAGTTTATTGGAAAACTCCAACATTGCCAAGGAAAGCACAACAAAGCAGGACTAAATTCAAGACCATGTTGATGGTTTTCTTTCAGGGTTTCATTTTGGAGGAGTGGGTTTTAGAAAGGCGAACGGTGAATCAACTCTGCAACAGATGGGTTTTAGAAAAATTCCGAGAAAAAGTCAGAAGGCAGAGACCACAACTATGGAAAACTATATTATTTAGTCATTAAAATAACGTGCCAGCTGACACTGCGCTCTCCGTAAAGCAGGTAAAGGTTTTGACCCCAGAATTAATCAAAGTGCTTTATCACCCTCCCTATTCAGTAGATCTAACACTGTGTGATTTCTTTCCTTTTTCCTAAAATCAAATCTGTGCTCAAGGGAACACGTTTTGAGTCTGTTTTAGAAGTTACGAAAAAAATGTCAGAGTTTTTGAGACAACTGTCTGAAGAAGACCTGCTGCACTTCATTGATCAGTGGAAGACCTGAATGCAGTGGTGTGTTGATGCACAATGGGAGTATATTAAGGCGAAAGACATCGAAAAATGTTCATGTTCAATAAAATTGTGTTACAGCACTAATCTTGTTTTTTATAGCCACATCTCATATAATGATTAGTAGATCAGAGTTCAGTTTATCCGATTAATTATTCGATTTTAAGTTGCAGTGGATCTCCAGAGCTTTTTCTCAAAATATTACAGGAAAATTAAAAACTTGGGGTAAAATCTAGTTATGCAGCCATGCTGAGGGGATTCTCAGACAGCTGTGGGCCAGGCAGAGTTGGTCTTGGGCAAAGATGCTATCATCAAGTAAAGGCAGGAGAACAATTACATCTCATAGTTTTTTGGTAATATGTGGTGTTTCTGGCTTACATTGGCCAATATAATTTCCAACAAATTTTGCCCAACATTTATCACACAGCACACACTGTTAAAAGAGAACAACATGAAGAAAAGGAGAGTGGATGGTAATGTTGATGTGAAACAGAGAAGTGGATGGTGGCCATGGAGAGTCGTGCACACATTCAGGACAGGTATATTTACTGGTCTCCATGTTGTCATTGGCCACTGTAAGGTGGTCCATTTCTTGTCTCTCTCGCGTTTGACTGCCATCAGAGGCGTCTGTGGTTTGGGGCAGGGCTTGTTGCGCAGCACTGACTGGCTGGGAAGTCACAGTGCTGTCTCCCTCCTGCTGGTGTTGCTGCTGGGACTCCTCCATGGTGCTGGATGGTTGGGTTGTGGAGGGACTGGTGGCCATCAGATGGTGAAGATAGACTGAAGGGTTGGAGGGACGGTGAGGGCAGGGAGCACTCTGAAATGAAATAAAGAGAAGTGGTTAGAGTACATCTCTCTTGATCCGGATTGGCTGTTCAGAATGAGCCCTAAATGTCTTCACAGCTTAGTCTGGCTACAACTTAGACAATGTTAAACCTGATTTTTTAACCCTATTTGCAGAATCCAGGGAGCTTGACCCAAATCAAGGCTTGTCGCAATTGCCTATTGATCCAAATAATCCTGAAGTGTTTGATGTCAATATGATTATTTTACGACGTCCAACCTGAGTTTTGAAGAAGGGTTTTGCAGGAAGACAGATTGGCCCTACCTGCGGGAGAATGTTTCCATATATCCTACAGTAATCCTTAAACAAAGTAGAGCATTTCCATATCAGTTGATACGGATTGTGTCTTCCTTTATTTCATAACAGCAGCATTATTAAAATCTCATATCAGGAGATATGAGAGAACATTAAAACTGCTGCACAATAAAGCAGGAGCATTATTAGATTTCACAGATGTCTCTTTTAATTCCCTGACGGTGAACCAAAAATAACTTGAGCACAAAACAAGGATGTCTAGAGTCTCTGGACTCCACAGTCAAACAGAAAGTATGTTTTCTCAGCTATTAAAGACACACTAATACTATCAGTGCAGCTTTTTTTATCATGTGAGCATTTTTGAAGTATCAGAAAAGCAACGTGGGCCTTTTTTTGTTGATTGTCTTGTTTTCAAGGTCAAAAGTGAACTTCCAATCTCAATTTTTACATGGCCTTCATGGGGAATAGTTGATAAAAGAATAACTAATACATTAAAATGTGAAAGTAGTATCCTACTGAATGCTTTTGTTAAAAAAAGATCATGAGACAAGACTTGAAGCTTCAAAACAATTCAAAATGGATCCAAATTCAGAAATTCAGAAGGTTGTAATTAAAAGTTTATCAGAATTAATTCAACCTATCCACACAGAAAGAGCCGTATCACGTCTTTCAAAATTGATTGACAATTTGTATGTGTGATTTACAAACGTCTTACATTTTTTTCAAGCTAGGTGTCCCATCTTCTGGTTAAGTTCCCCTTTCAGTTTATTATCCTCATGTGTCATGTCTTGTCATTTCCTGTTTTATTTTGAAATCACTCTCCATTGTTTTCAGGCTGTGTTTCCTTCCCTCTCCACTCCGTGTGCTTCCCTGCTGCTCCCTGGTTATGATACCTGCTGTGCCACCTGTTTGTCGTGACCCCTTGTGTGTATTTAAACCCCTATTCCCCTCTGGTTCTTCGGTGTCTTTGTAACTTGTGTCATCGCTTTCCAGCGTTCCTCCTGGTGTGTTCCCCCATTTATTTGATTTCGATTAGTATATTTTTGACCAGGGCCAGATTCTATAAGATTTCTTTCTTTCTGCTCCTTTTCATTCACACGTTTGAGACAGAATTAATAAATTAATAAAGTCCTGAATTAAAAAAACTAAACCACTCTTTTGGCTGCCAGTTTTTGGTACCTCTGCCTGGCTTTGGACTGATCTTTTGTACCTGTTGTTCATGGAAATTTTTTGTAATTTTGGACTTCTGTCTGAGTTGTTTTTTGGGTCCTTTCTGGTTCAGTTGTGACACGAGGAGTTACTTTTTTGATTCCAAATTTTTAGTCCTTTTAGTTAGTTTGGTTACTGAAGGTGATTTTTAAATCCAATCTGTCTGCAAAAAAAACATATTAGGCCTGGTCCATGCAGAGACTAAAACACTATTTTTTTTGTCTTTAAAGCTTTACATATACAGCATTGTTTCAAGAAATGTGTGTCCTCATGAAAACACTGTAGTACATATGTCAGGCCTACAAGTGGCGCTGTGGCACTGCCACAGACATACACCAAAGCCAAAGAAAAGATATTGAGCGTTAACATAAAGCATGTGTGATGTAAACAAACAAACACAAGAAGAAAATCAGATGACTAAGAAACAGCTGGAGAATGTTGACTTGGTGTTCTGCCAGTCTAATTACTTTCCAGTTTCTGGTAAAAATACAGCGATATAATGGACGCATTTCAGGTGCAGTATTCGAGGCACCAAACAGACAAGGATTTCCCTCATAACACTGGTGACATAACAGCACATGCTTTTTGAGGGAAAGGTGGTGATATGAAACCATCGTTTCTAAAAACGTGTGTAATTGTTCAGACAGAAATGCAAGGGCTGAATTTTCAGATTTAGTCTCTCTGGGACCCGTTTCAAAAACGTGCATTTTCAGGTTTGTGTGGATGAAACACTCCTATGATAAAAAGCTTTTGGTCATACTCCCCAAACTTGTCTCAGTGTGGACAGCCCCATAGGCTAGAGCTACTGTATACTTGCTGTATGTCCTTTCACAACTGGAAACATGACAATTACTCTGATGATACACTGAGAATAAAACTAACAAAACTAAAAGTTATCAGAAAGTCAAAACCTCCACTTTTTTTGACAATCTTATTTAAGTTATGGGCGAAAATGTGGAAAAATAGATGGATTTTTCAACATGTTTCTTTAGACTCTCTGGGCATGACCCCATAGAAAGTGTTTGGGAATGTCCAGAAAACCTTTCACCTTTCACCTTTCAAAAGCAAATCCAGCAGGTGACTGGTCGATCATTCTGTCTATCACATTCATTGCAAGCAATTTAGAAACTGCATTAGGCACGATGCCATGATGTAAAATACAAAATGTTATCCACTTCAAGAAAAAACCTGCACCTAAGTGGAGCGGTAATATTCTTTCTATCAAGAAATTCTTTCAGTGTTTGTTTTTCATTCAATAAAGACATGTGGTCCATATCTGATAAAACTGATTCTGGAGCTGTTAGCATCTATGCTAATCTCTGTACAAGCAGTCACTTCCTGCTCTTCTTGCTCCCACCTGTTCCTGCTTCAAAGGATGCTGATCAGGCCCTGGTTTGGGCCGCTCACAGTCGCTGTAGGTTGGAGCTTGAAAAGATGGATTTGCCTGGTTACAGACATTTGAATCAAGCAGATCCAGTTGCACTGCAAGGTTAGTAGAGAACTGCCCTATCTTGCAATATATATATAAAAAAAAACATTTTAAAATTCCTGGAGCAGCATCCAGATTTGAATCACCATCACCATACCACCTGTTTATTCTTATTCTGAATAATTTCTTCTCCATATAGGATATTGTTATAATAATATATATATATTAATATATATTGTGCCTCCACAATAAAAGAACATCATCGTGACTTGAGTCAAAATCATTTTTGGTTCTGTATTAGTTTCTTCATGTTGAGTCCACAGAGTAAAACAGAAGACCTGCAGAGTCAGTGTTCACAAACAGAAGAGCACACAGCCACTTGCTGAATCGTGTAATAGTGCCAGAGACTTCCTGGAGAGAAAATAAAGGCTTTGAAATTTTTCTCCTAATCATACAATCGACCTAAGATGGTTTCACTGTTCTTTTTAAAGAGATACACCGACTTTTTTTTTTGTTTTTGTATCTTGCCGGGTGTTAAATTTAACAATGTGGTATATTTCCTGTTTTTATATATAAAGGATCATCAAGAGTTGTCTAGAATTGCTTGTAAATGTATCTTTGTCCTAAATATCACTTTGTTTACAGGTATCAAGAGAATACAGTGCAGAGAAAGTGTTGAGTCATATCTATAAAAGTGCCCACGCTTCCTGAAGGCAACATCATTTCAGGATGTTTTGCTATGCTGTCACTTACAACACTCTTCCACACTATTCTCAGTTGAAGCCACGCCAGAACATGGCCAAAAGTTTGAAACTGAAAAAATAGGATCTGAAAGTGAAAAAAATAAATCTGAAACCAAAGAGATAAGATTTCAATCTGAAAATATTAATCCTGCAACTGAAAAAATGACACATATGTTAAAACATATTTCAGAGTAAAAAATGAAAATAAAATATTTTATTAAAATAATCACAGAGCTGAATCAGAAGTATAGTTAATCTGAAAAAAAAATCTCTTACACTTATTTTTAATTCAATTTAGTGTTTTTATTATTTATTTCTTTTTAAATCAAGAACAGACATTCAAATTTCAGTTCCAAATTTTATTTTTCAGTACTTTTTTTTTTCAAATTACAACACTTTTGGCCTGAATTTAGCTCCATACTCTGGATCCCAACACCCCACAAGAAGCAGTCAAAATGATGCGAGTTTGCTCAGAGCATCTTTACATGACGACTACTTTGAAAAACTGGAACTTAAAACCCAATCAAGGAGACTTTTATTGAAGTACCCATTAACTCCCAGCGTTTGGGCTAAGCTAATTAGCTGTGGGTGAGCCCTGAGTCAAAAGAATGGTGTCTATCTGCATGAACTGAGGCAAGACTCAAAAACAAAAAAAATGTTGGCGCATTTCTTTAAGTAAAACTCACACAATTACACAAAATAACTGCATCTGGCAACAGCCGTGTACCGGTGGACTTAGCTCATTCTTAAAGGTACAGCGCTGCTTGAAGCCCTTTCAGCCTCTTCAATGACTATTGTCAAGTACCTGATACAGCCCAATTTCAAAAGTACTGAAATATCCCTTTATGGTTGGGGTTAGAAACAAAAATCACACCAGACTCAACAACAGGAAGCGAATGTCTTCAGTCTGTCCTCTTCCTTCCCTCCAACAGCCTCAGTGGAGCAAACATGTCTGCTCACAGTTCCTCTGTTTCACAAATCTGAGTGCATTGACTTTGTCGGTTTCAGCGTGAAAAGTAATCTAGACAAGTCTTCAAAGTTAAAGGCCAAAACAAAGAGCACGATTACTTTGCTTGTCATAAGGAACAAGAAGAAGAAGAAGAAATTTTTCATAACCTGGAGCACAATATAAATATAACAGAAAAGAGGTGTGTGGGATGATGAGGCTGCTCCTCACTGTCAGCTGCTGAGCCTTCTGGCTCTGGGTCTGCTGTGTAGGTGGACGTGAGCTCAGGCTGTTTGTTTGAAGTCCTGCGGGTCACTGATGGAGTTTATTTAGACTCAGATGTCACTGACGGCCCCTTTTGACAATCACCGAGAACACAAATATTAATCAGTCAAACTGCTGCGAGGTATTAATCTGCCAGGCTTTACAGTATACAATGACATGAATTAAGTTAGTGTTTTCACAAAAATAATAGACTTTGGAGCTGAGTTAGAGTAAAAAAAGAGTATGAGTGTTTTCTTCAGTACTGCACTGAAGAAGAAAAGAAAACTTTAATTTTTATATTTGGCAAGATTACAGCTTAAATTGTTCTTTTTACTGAAGAGCACTCATCTCACAGCAGTAGATATACACTATATTGCCAAAAGTATTCGCTCACCTGTCTTGACTCACATATGAACTTAAGTGACATCCCATTCCTAATCCATAGGGTTCAATATGACGTCGATCCACCCTTTGCACCTATAACAGCTTCAACTCTTCTGGGAAGGCTGTCCACAAGGTTTTGGAGTGTGTTTATGGGAATTTCTGACCATTCTTCCAGAAGCACATTTGTGAGGTCACGCACTGATGTTGTACAAGAAGGCCTGGCTCTCAGTCTCTGCTCTAATTCATCCCAAAGGTGTTCTATCGGGTTGAGGTCAGGACTCTGTGCAGGCCAGTCAAGTTCATCCACACCAGACTCTGTCATCCATGTCTTTATGGACCTTGCTTTGTGAACTGGACCTTGCTTTGTGCACAGTCATGTTGGAAGAGGAAGGGGCCAGCTCCAAACTGTTCCAACAAAGTTGGGAGCATGGAATTGTCCAAAATGTCTTGGCATGCTGAAGCATTCAGAGTTCCTTTCACTGGAACTAAGGGGCCAAGCCCAGCTCCTGAAAAACAACCCCATGCCATAATCCCCCCTGCACGAAACTTTACACTTGGCACAATGTGGTCTGAAAAGTATCGTTCTCCTGGCAACCGCCAAACACAGACTCGTCCATCAGATTGCCAGATGGAGAAGCGTGATTCGTCACTCCAGAGAACGCGTCTCCACTGCTCTAGGGTCCAGTGGCGGTGTGCTTTACACCACTGCATCCGACGCTTGCATTGCACTTGGTGATGTATGGCTTGGATGCAGCAGCTCGGCCATGGAAACCCATTCCATGAAGCTCTCTGCGCACTGTTCTTGAGCTAATCTGAAGGCCACATGAAGTTTGGAGGTCTGTAGCGACTGACTCTGCAGAAAGTTGGCGACCTCTTCGCACTATGCACCTCAGCCTCCGCTGACCTCGCTCTGTCAGTTTACGTGGCCTACCACTTCATGGCTGAGTTGCTGTCATTCCCAAACACTTCCACGTTCTTATAATACAGCTGACAGTTGACTGTGGAATATTTAGGAGCGAGGAAATTTCACCACTGGATTTGTTGCACAGGTGGCATCCTATCACAGTTCCACGCTGGAATTCACTGAGCTCCTGAGAGCGACCCATTCTTTCACAAATGTTTGTAAAAGCAGTCTGCATGCCTAAGTGCTTGATTTTATTCACCTGTGGCCATGGAAGTGATTGGAGCACCTGATTCTGATTATTTGGATGGGTGAGCGAATACTTTTGGCAATATAGTGTACGCACACACACACACACACACATATATATATATATATATATATATATATATATATATATATACATATATATACATATATATATATACACACACACACACATATATATATATATGTGTGTGTGTGTGTGTGTGTGTGTATGTGTATATATATATATATACATATATATATATACACATATATATATGTGTAGTGCAGGTAGTGCACGTGTCTCACAACAAGAAAGCCACCGGTCATCGATCCCCGGATAAGTCAGGACCTTTCTGTGTGGAGTTTGCATGTTCTCCCCTGCACGCATGGCTTCTCTCCAGGCACTCTGGCTTCCTCCCACAGACCAAAAACATGCTCAGTGGGTTGACAGTTAACTGTAAATTAACCTTATGTATGAGTGTGAGCGTGAATGTTGTCTGTCTCTGTGGCCCTGTGATTGGCTAGCGACAGGGTGTACCCCACCTCTCGTCAAATGTCAGCTGGGATAGGCTTCAGCCCCACTGCGACCCCAACAGGGACCATTCACACTGTCATTACACCTAAAGGCAATTTCAGGGTCACCAGTTGACTCTGAAATTGCAAAGACAGGCCCTGGCTGACATAGAGATTGAACCAGCAACCTTCTTGCTGCCCCAGAGTCTCAATAAGATGATCTTAATAACTTCAACCAAGGAGGTTGTCTTATTCCAGTATTTGTCCCTTTGCTTGTTTGCCTGTCCGTTCGACTATGAGCGAGATACCTCCAAAAATTTTTGGTGGATTTTAATAAAATTTTCAGGGAATGTTGGTCATGGTACAAGGAAGAAGTGATTAGATTTTAGTGGTGAAAGGAATCTAAATGAGGCTTCAAGAATTTCTTTAAGGTTTTTCAATGCTGCACGATAGGGCAGCACTTTTTATTATAACTCAACTAACAAAAATAAAACTACAACTTTCATTCGGTACTATTATCACAACATTTTTTAAGCTAAACACGAGTTATACTTTCAAACTTAATGAGCTTAAGCAAACTTTAAGCATGTTTTCAGTGCAATATATTATATCATTCTCATATTTAAAGATGAGAATTTTTAGTTTTTCTGTTCTTTTTACAGCCTCTTCATTTTTTTTTGATGATTTTTATAACAAAAATTGACTCTCAGGCTGTACTGCGTGAGGAGGCTGCTCATTTCCCACCTCTTATCTAAAGAAGACCAGATTAGAAACTTCCTTTCTTCTCTATTTTGAGCTCATTCTGATGCACGACTGTAAAAACATTTTCTCCTGCAGCTCTTTTCCTGTCTCTCCTTTATCCTGAATCTGTCCGTCATAAATGAGCGTCTCTGTGATTTTGTGTTTGATCAGAAGTTTATCTCCCCGCAGTGTGGGTGTTAGATCTTTGGGGCAGAGGCTCACTGATCTGAGCGGCAGTCTGGAGTATACGAGCATCTTCTTAAAGAGCAGATTTGGGGGAGAAGGCTTCGACTGCAGCAGCCTCACTCTGAACACCGTAATGACCTGCCAGGACCAGATTGATGACTTGTACTGTTTCCCCCCGAGGAGCGAACAATGCAGTGCTGCCTCGCTCTCTAAAAGCTGACAAACGCAGTCTTTTCTTACAGAGTTACACTCTCTGTTACAGTTGCAGCAGTGGTGGCCCGAGGGTCCAAGAGCTGCAGTGAAATTTAAAACATGTTACAAGATACGATTGTTCTTCAAAGGACCTCTGCACAAACCTGGGAACCGTCCACATGTTTTAGGGTATGGATGTCCTGCTAAACTTCAACTGGTATGTCCATCAATCTGATCTAGATTTGATAATCTAGCATTATCAAAAATAAAGAATATCTCACGCCGCAGGCACTATATATCTAAACTCTGATAATTACTTATTTTTACTGATGTAGGCAACAAACATCTTTGCTATAAAGACTCCTTTGAGAAGGAGGGAGACTGGGATAAGAGACAGAGGGAGAATGTAGCGGGAAGGAGCCACAGGTCAGATATGAGCCTGGGAGGCCTGCTTTGAGAATAACAGTCTCTGGACATGAGGCATGCAGACATGACCACTAGGCTACTTCCACCATAGACTGTATATAAGGATAGATGATGGTTTGTCCCCCTCAAATATTGTACGAAAGTGAAGCCACAAGAACCAAAAGCTGGTGCTGGCATATTGCACAGGTGATTTCACCGTTAGCTAAAGATGCTGGAGATGCTAGTGGGGCTGGATGTTTTGACATCTTCCCCCTTGTGCTAACAGAGAAAACACACCTAATGCACTGATGAAACGACAACAAAACCCTGAGCTGGTACAGTCCAAGCAGCACAGATTCCTGTGTCAGTTTGAACCTGCAACCCACAACTATAAAAGGTCTTGTATTATTTATTAATGTTTTTACATCATATAAAACAAAGTTATTAGACCACGACCCA
Organism: Cetoscarus ocellatus; assembly: GCA_037902135.1. Taxonomy (NCBI): domain Eukaryota; kingdom Metazoa; phylum Chordata; class Actinopteri; order Labriformes; family Labridae; genus Cetoscarus; species Cetoscarus ocellatus. Next base: position 29,658 of record JBAMNC010000704.1, read on the forward strand.
ATGTCCCAATGTATTGTTTATGCCACAGCTGCCCTAAATTAACAGTATAGGTAATCACCAAAAACATTTTACTGTGTTTCTGTAATGGTTAATACACCAGTATGTTGAATTTCTTTAACTGAAATGATGTTTTTAATGCTATAATATAATAATTATTGTTATCCATGAATTTTCAAACTGACTGTTTAACAACAAAAAAAACCAAAAAAGATAGTGAGGCACAGTATTATTTCTTGATTAAGATGTCCAATTATTGTTACTTACTCATATTCCTGAAAGGAAAAATTATTTTGGCGTTTGAATGTTTTGCTTGATTAATTTCTGACCTCTCAGAGAAGCTCAATGAGCGGTTGAAATTTGGGCATAAGAAGGCGAATTCAGCTTAAAACTCCTCACTCATGTTAAAATGTATTTCCAATAACAAAAAAAAAATCAGTTTAAACAAGTTTTTGAAAGATTAATATATATATGAAGTATTCTCGTTTTGATGGCGGTCTAAAGCATTTATGTATTAGGCAGTGTATATATCCATGGTGTGTATACATCAACCACCCAACATAAAAAAAATCTCTCCCTTTGTTCCTGTTATTTGCTGCACCTTTCAGAAAGTGCCTGCTCAGACAGTCCATTTAAAAACTGACTTCATGAGGGAATCTGCCACGACAGACCACATCATAACTTTGGATCATCTTTTGAAATCAATGTTTCGCATGTATCTGACACAGCTATCAGCACTAACTTGATCAGGTAACTCCAAGAATAAAGTTTTATAAAACAGATAAGAGTGTAAGATAAAAGTTAGAAGCTGAATTGTGATATTTCAGTCAGTCTGTGTGGTTGCAGTTTCATAGAGGTCTAATGGCATTTCTCTCAATGATTTTGTTTAGAGAATTATTTTACAAAATACAATAAATTATGATAGTAGTGTTAATTTGTTAACTATTTTCAGTTTTGTAAATTTTCTCACCACAGACCACATTATCAGCAATAACCTAAAAACCCACTAAAAAAACTCTCAGGCTTTTGTCAATGGAACCTGCACAATGCTAACTTTGGGCAACAAAAGTATGTATTTCCTGCACCACCCTATGGTGATCTATCTCTTAACTTGATATATTTTAATCACAATTAGTTTGTACGCTGTGATTGGTGAACACCTATTAATGGATGGAGTATGGCATGTCACAAAGCTGAAAAATTATATTTTTCTAGTGCCAATGAATGAGTTTTTAGGTTTTTGTTGCTGAAACAGAGAAGCCATACTACAAATTTATGTGGATCTTCAAGACTATGACTCAAACCAGACACTAATAATATATAAGACAATTAAAATCAGCTCAGCCATTAGTAAAACAATACATATTAAAGGGATACGCCAACATTTTTTTTCCTTTCTTGTCTTTCCATACTCCATAGTCCATGACAAGCAGATAGACCCCATTCTTTCAACTCTGCATGCAGTAACAAGAAAGAGACAGGCAAAGCTCACCCACCACTAATTAGCTTAGACACTAGGAGTCAGTGGGTATTGTTAGCCTGCCTCTGCCTACAGTCATCAGATAAACTCTTCAGCAACTCTAAATGGTCCTGGTTGCTTGTTATGACTCATTGTTTTTACCATTCTATGTTATGTTGTCTTCTGTTATCATCGTTTTATCTACTTTCACTCCTAAATAGAGGTTTAGCTTTGTTGACCTACTTCTGTGGTGGTTTGCGCTAGAGATGTGACATTCATTTTCGAGCCATTCTTAGTTGCAAATCCTGCAAATTTAGGAATGGCTTGCAAACGAACGGCTCACTCACAACTGCGAATTGATTCTCAGCATTCACTTAAAAAAGCTGTTCAAGAGACTCGACTCTTTCACAAACGTCACATCTCTAGCTAAAACTGTGGATGTGCTTTTAAGTAGGTCAACAAAACACAGCTTCTGTTTAGGAGTGAAAGAAGATGAAACGATGATAGTTGAAGATAATGTAACATAACGCGGTACAAAATGAGTCGCAACAAGCACACAGGACCATTTAGAGTTGCTGAAGAGTTTACCTGATGACTGTTGACAGAGGCAGGCTAGAAATACCCACTGACCCCCAGTGTTGGAGCTAAGCTAATTAGTGATGGGCGAGCTTTGCCCGTCTCTTTCTTGTTACTGCATGCAGAGTCGAAAGAATGGTGTCTATATCCTTGTCACAGACTCGGGAGTGAGGCAAGGCACGAAAAGAAAAAACAGTTGGCATATCCCTTTAAAACAGGACTATGTTAATTATGGCCTTGGTTGCATATTGTCTACTTGTTATGGGGGATTTGACCATGTGTGCTATAACAAAAGGAACATTTCTGTAGATTTTTGGCACATCTGTGGTCTCACCATACTAACATTTTTCTGAAGTGTCAAATTCATATTTTGCACATGCTCGTGTTTCCTCTGATTATCTGATTCACATTCAGAGATGAAGACAAAAGAAGGTGAAGGGTCTTTCAAGAGAAAAATTAGCTTTATTAAAGGAGTAGAGGTCTAAACAGACAACTCCCACAACAGTTAACCTGCTGCTGCTTTTCCGTCTTTCTCTCTGAGATTCAGAGTCGACTACATGGAGCTGCCTTGGATACTTAGGAGGCTGGAGGGGAAATTAGTTGGAAGCATTAAAGCCATCAGGCTCTGTTGTTTTTAGCTCTGCTGCAGCAGCGTAATGACTCCATACTCTGATAATGTTTATTTCATGCCGGGGATGGACCGTCATTAAGCTGCTGATTCAGATCTGCCATTAAATACTGAGTGGTAGTTGGTGCAGTTTGGAGTTTAGTTGAAGAGTCCAGTGATGGAAGAAGCAAGACAAAGAGTCTTCATCTGACCACTGACTGAATGTAGATGTGAACACAGGTTTTGACCATACTAAAAAGCTAATGTACAAGTTCCTGAAACCTGCATTGTTTCTGATTAGTCGTTGCAGGTGATTGTTTAAAAGTTTATGAGAAAAGAAATCTAATTTTTACTTGAATTATCACCTTAACAGCTGTTTTCTGAACAAGTTTGGGATCAGATTACAGACTCAATAAAAAAAATTTGATTAAATTTTGATTGCCATCAGCCATTTTGTTAGTAAAAAACATGTCTGCCACTACCCTGAAAATGTTGTCTCCAAGTGACTTTCAATGGACTGTCAAAAATTTGAGTAATGACCTGCATCAATCCTTTAGACCAGGGATGTCCGAAATTCTTTCATAGAGGGTCACATTGGTTCTCTCATCTCAAGTAAGAAAAAAACAATAAAATTTAAGTTAATACATGTTAAGTTATGGTTATAGCATATCAAAACTTTTCTTAAATGTCATTAGGAGGCAAATAGCCATTGTAGTTGAGTTTTTGCATGGCCTATTTATGTCAGGGAACCCTGGATGGTGAAAGCCATGACAAATGCTCCAAGCAGCGGTGAGGGTAGATGATAATGGCATATTGCCACATTCAGACAAGAAAAACAAGAGCAAACTGGCAAACTTTGTGGGAGTATTGGTTCTTGAAGACAACTAGCATTAGCATTATTTATTGGACCTTGACATGGGGTAGATAGCGCAACCAAAGTGTTGCTATTTAATGCCAATATCCATTTGTCAAATTTCATGAGGCAAGAACAAGCTTCATGTTCCAATAAGGGCCAAATCAATTTCACTTTCAGAATTTGAAGCAGGTCTACAAGAAGTTACCCACGGGCTGAAATTGACCTCTGGGCCATAGTTTGGACACCACTGTTCTAGACAGACAGCTACACTGCACTGGCTTGTGGTCACAACAGCCATGCCACTAATCATGCAGAATTCTGTTCTGGCATTAAGTACTGCAGAATTACTGTAGAATTAATGTCCCAGCCAGTGTGTGGCCATAAAAGCATGACCCGCTCCTCTCAAAAGCATTAATTGAACCAGGTTGTAAACGCAAATTTCTGCTGTAAAAACTGCCTTTTCATTACGAGGTGTGTATGTGACTCTCTCTGCCTGCAGTCGGCCTCATGTAAGGATCTGCAGTCTTTTGCACAAACCCACTGACTTCATTTTTTACATCCCTCACTTGTTGGGCCAAAATCACTAAGTTTAAGACCCTGAGTATTTTGCCTGGATGTGGTAATAGATCCAGAGAATATTTGGATGATGCCTCCAGGTGTCCACACAGGGAAGTGCATTATTTTACAGATGGATAGAAACCTAAAAGAGCAGGAGTCACCAATCCTTTATTATACAGGAAAACTTGTTTGATTTAATGCTTCTGAGTAATCTAAATTTGTATAGTTTACCTTAGAATGATTAATATTATGTATATGATAGGCTACACATGCCACTGTAAGTTAACTTCTTTGCTTTTAATGACTCTGGAATGATTATTATTTCAAATGATTAATAAATAATATGAGAATCATACTTACATGCATCCTTGATAGTGTATTAATCTGTATAACTTTACTGAAATGTACAACAGTTGCAATTTTGTGATTTTCTTTGTACAAGTGACACTGTAAGGGCTCAAACCTGCACCAATGGTGATAGAGATGTAGCGAAAGTAAACTTTGAGGTCAAAGTTTAAATGAAAAAAGACAACGAAACGAAACGAAAAAAAGTTTTATTTTTTTTACTTTTTTATTCCGATATAAGTGTGGCTTATATGCAAAACACGAAAAGTGAAATAAACAAAAATATTTTTATTCCAAGCTCTGTACTTATGCTTCTTTAGGATGTCCCTGTGGTCTCCTCAAAGGCTCCTGGGGCCTACAAGGCATGTAGGCTACCCCTGTAATAGCTACTACCTAAAGCTGGTGTGTCAAAACTTTTTTCACCAAGAGCCAATTTAAGAAAAATGGTGCAGCAAAAAAACAATCAGGGAAGAATTTGGGCCAACCAATCAAATTTCAGAGGGCCTGTTTAGCCCATAATTAAGGGGAGAAATACATCCTCTGCAACAGAGAGGGAAGGCACTCAGTCATTTCCACATTCGAATACAAAACAAGAACAAACTGCACAAAGCTGAAAAACATTTTTGTTGCTTCAAGATTAATTAGGCAACGTGTTTTGCTGATTGGATTTTGAGATTTTTCAGACAGTTCATGCTGCTCTGCTGCTGATCCATTTGTCTTCAGGGCATTAAGTTTTTGTTTGTCTCACCAGTTATTTGTACGTTTGCTTACCATTCACATTGTCCCTCAATATTAGCCTAGTGATGTAACTAAGAAGTAAGACACAATCAAGCACAAACTTATTTTATTTTAAGAATGAGCCAAGGGTCAATTAAAACAAGAGGACCCTTGGGCCACAGTTGAACCTGACCTACAGCAATGAAGGAATAGCTAATTACCTCCACCAAGGAGGTTATGATTTTGACGGCGTATGTTTGTTTGTTTGTTTGTTAATTAGCAAGATTACTCAAAAACTACTGGACGGATTTTGCTGAAATTTTCAGGAGATGTTGGTAATGGCCCAACTTAAAAATGATTAGATTTTGGTGGTGATCCAGATAACTGCCATCAGTTAACAATCGTTTTTGCTCAATAACTGTCGAACTAATAATGAAATCAACATGATTCTGAGTGTTTGGTCTGGATATTCAGGGTCAGTGAATCATATTATGATGGTAACTTTATCACAGGACTATTGCTTATACATGTAACAGCAAAATGTGAGCTACCTTGGCGGAGGTTTGCGCTCTCCCAGTGCTTTTTAGTCTTGTCATTTTTTTTTGCAATTTGGTAGTTTGAAATATGTATTTGGAAATTTCCTGAGATTTCAACATGACTAATCTTGCATGGCAACAAAAGTGAAGATGTTAGTCTGGTTTTTTTTGTTTTGTAAAATTATTGCAATAAAAGACTTAAGAAAGGCTGAGCAGGTCCTACACCTGCATTCTGGCTTCCACCATTAGATTTCCTGTTTTTAGCTCAACATGCCCTCTTAGTTTTACTTGAAAATATTTACATCTCCATTTCATATTCAATCACTTAGTGGATTAAGTAACCTGTGAGTTGATGAGAAAATCATACTGATCAGCTCATATTACAGAGTGCTTTGGTGCAAAGCTGATCCAAAACAAGAGGGTATTTTTCTTCTTTAGTTTTGGATGAAAAGAGTTAACTTAAATGATCATCAGAGTTTTAAATCAAGACTGTACAAAACTTACAACAAAACAAATAAACTGAAAATACTAGTAAATGTCCCTAACTGAAAATGAATATACTTATTTTGTATAAATTTACAATTTAATTCATATACCTATGTAACAAGCAAAGGTAGATAAAAAGGAGAGTCTAAGGAGATTGAGCTCAGACTACCAGTAAGGTACACTGCTGTCGGCTGATACTGGTATTTTGTGCAATTGTGTAAGATGTATTCTTTTGCCTGTGAGAGTTCTGCCCATTGAATCTCATTCTGAATAACTTCTTCTGTGTACTCTGGTTCATAAAGGCAACCCCGAGCATCTGCATTAAAAGGACCATCATCGTCACTTGAGTCAAATCAGTCATATTTGGTTCAGTGGTCCATAGAGGGAAACAGCAGAGCCGAATGCACACAGGTAGAAGTGCACATTGCCAGTAAGTGTTTCAAATAGTGCCAATAGTGCCACAGAGACTTCCTGGAGGAAAAATAAAGCACTCTGTAATTTTTTGCCCAACTGTATATTTGGCCCAATCTAGTTTCATGGCTCATTTTTATCTGAAACTTACACAATTATACAAAATAACTGTACCCATTAAGAGCAGTGTACCTTGCTGGTCATCTCAGCTCATTTTCTTCAGCACTGCTGGGAGCCCTTTAGCCTTCACTGACTGTTATCAAGTACCTGACACAACTCAACTTCAAATACACTGAACCATTCCTTTAAGTTAAAAAAAATGGGTTTTTTTACATGGATATATTTAATAATTACTAATTATACAATAACATATGCACTAGTGTAAAGTAGGATCTTACAGGTGGAGTTTGCAGTGTTATTTATGATAAAGCGTGTTATCATCATTAAACATTTTATGTGTGAAAACTCAAAAAACTAAATTTACAATTTCATTAATGTATTAAAGGTTTCAATATCTCACTTAAGATGTTTTATTAATAATCTGAACACAGTGGTATCTGCAATGACTTCAGAAGTACTGGCACTCTGCCTCTGCATTCAGTCTAAATAACATAAAAATAAAGTTGCATATTGCAGAGGTAGATATTCAGCCTCCTCAGATCTGTTTTAGCACAAAAATCAATTTTTATTTCTTGCTGGTGGAGCAGCACACTGACACTTCCACAGAATACAGAAAAAACACTCATTTTGTTGAGTTTAGCATTTGAACTCTGATACAGTGAATGCCTCGTTGGGTACAAGATGTGTACCAAGGATAACTTTTCTATGAACATTATATTTACAGAGCTTTTCATGTTCTAGTGATTAAAGCTATTTATGTTTGAAGTGGATGGTGTTGTTGTGGACTGCTTTAAATGATCAGTTAATATGTATTCCTGCTTTTTAATTTTGGATGGAGTGAACAAAAATTATGAACAGTTCTCTCTATATAAAAACAATCACAAAAGATGATCATAAAAAGGAGCATTATTATAAACTTGTTGTCAGAATGTGTGTTTGTTCTCTCATGTGTGTCATGATTGTTGGCTCAGAGTGTATTTATATTCAGTTGTCGTCACACAGCAGCAGATTTCTGCATCCAGAGGCTGTGAAGCAGCTGCAGTGAGATCCAACATCGATTACTTAACAAATCACATAGTGACTCAAACTGTAAAGTCAAACTGGTACTTTATGTTATAAAGACGGTGTTTTGTTTTAATACTGTGTCATAGTGGTCTGAAAAGTGTGAACCCTTTTGTTTAGAAGGTGAGAGAAGAAATCCTCTGTCTTAATTCTTTCTGCTTCTCATTTCTTTTTAGGAGGGGTGGCCTTCAGTTGACTTTAGGGATTTCAGAACGTTCTAGTTCATAATATGTTTATGTCATGTTCCATATTCCTGGTCTAAATTGTTCTGTTAACTGTTTCATCCAAAGCAATCAAGATGACGTTTGTTAGATAATTCAATAAAAATTGCACAGATTTCAAAAACAAGACATTTTAAAAAGGTAATTTACAGTTTAAGAACTGCAACACCGATTTAAACAATGAAATCACATCAGTCTTATAAGTAGATATGTTAGATGAAGCCAATGCACTATTACCTTTTTTCTTTTTCTGTCCTGAGTTATAAAAGTTGTTTTTTCTCTGCCAAAAAAAGAGAAACTTCAGAGGATTACTGGGCTGCAAATGTTTTTTTTTTTTAAAGTATATCATATGGAAATTGTGTTTCTACTACTAGTCTAAATTGCTGCAGCAAAAGAAAATGTACTTGCTAAATGAAGGACTAACGTCACTCACTTATGAAACTGTAATACAAAATAATATCTAACATGAGTACGACGTTTAGACTGGAGTACTTTCTTGCAATACAGACAGGCTTAGATACACAGTTTTAAGCGTAAAGCCCCTGTGAGAAGTTTTTTAACTGAAACAAACTGAATCTGAAGAGGTCATATTTCTCCTCAAATGAGGTTCATATATTCACTTCTACTTACTGCTAGAGTATGTTCACTACACTTAAGTGGTCACAAACTGAATATCCCTGATCATGTTGTATTCTTTCTCTGTCTAAGAAGCTCTGTTAGAGCTCCTGCCTCCTACTGGCTCCCTTACCCATGTGAGCTCAGTCCGCTCTGATTGGTTTACAGGTAAATTCTGTGGTATTTTGCCAGTTCAGAGCTGCTTGGCCCATTTTGTCAACAGCTCTGCATTCATTCTAACCTCTATGCTCTGCAATGAGCTTGAGCCAATGGGCTTCAACTGACAATGCAACAAAGACAGGAAATCACACTGCTAAGTTTATACCGGATGCCTGGGGGAACAGGCTGTTTCAGTTTTAGGCTCTGTCCACATGGAAACAGAAACATTCGCTTTTAAAACATGTTCTGTAAACACGTCATCGTTTCACTGAAAACATTGTAGTACATATGCCAGGCCTGTAAGTGGCGCTGTAACACTGCTGCAGACATACACCAAAACCAGAGAAGAAGACATGGAGCATGCACATGCATCATGTGAGATGTAAAGAAACACTGGCGAATGCTGTTCTCCATGTCCACTTGTTGCTTATGTTGGTTGTAGCAGAAGATTGGCTGTAGGAGCCATAACAAACTTAGTGGCTTCTGCAGCACAAATGGGATGCTGTATTCTGCCATGTTTCTGTTATTGTCAAGTTTAGAGCAAGCAGTTTAAAGGAGAGGTGGGGCTATGAAATCATTAAATCTCAAAATGGGCAAATTTGTTTTACACATGGAAACGCAAGGGCAGTGTTCTGAGATTTATTCACTCAGGGACCTAGTTTCAAAAATGTGGACTTTCAGGCTCCCATAAATGCTGGAACCATTTGGAAGAAATGCCCATATAATAAAAAACTTATATGGATAAACCAAAACTCATCTCCTTTGCTTGCATTGGCTGGCTTTAGGTTTCAGAAAAAAAAATATGAGCAAATTCGTAACAACAACAAAAAATGTGTGTGGTGTACAAATGCTTTTCCCTTTGCATTAGAGATTATATCCTAATATCCTAAACAGTTCAAATTAAGCAAAAAGCTGCAGTCATGCTCTTTGTGCTGCACTCCATTGTGCTAATGAGGAGACTGCGCTTTTTGTAAACGTCGTCTTATTGTGTGGTGATAATGTAATAATGCTCAGGACTGGTTGAGCACGGTGAGCACTGAGCAACAGGGCACTGGGGAGGGGGAACAATCATGCTTCTGAACATTTGGGTCAACAGGGCCTAATATGAGTGCATTGACTGAAAAAGCTAGGATGAGTTTTTTGTAGCAAACATCCCTTACAAGCGCAGGTTAGCAAGTGGGGCTGTATGAAGTAGATAGCATTAGCCTGAGCAATAGCCACCGTGATGGAGATCAGCTCTGCATCCAAGAGCTGGCATGGAAGCTCTGGTGATATGTTGCTGTAGGTTGGGGCCAACAACCTGATGCAATTTAATGAGTTTTAGGTGGAAATAAGCTACGGAAAACAGTTTAGGATGACTGAATACATTTACAACAACTTACCTTTCAGGTATTAAGTTGCTTTGTTTTGGCACTACTTCAGAACACAGCTTAGCCAATGGGCCCTTCCACAAGCAGCCAGCTATAGTCTGCAGGCATCATAAGAGGAACCAACTGCTACTAAACTAGATAAAATGAAGGTTTGCAGCAAATATAGCAGCTGTTTACTTACAAAAATACAGACTGTCCGTTTGCCCCCCATCTAGAGTTTTTCCTGTGTGCGCTCCAGTGCATGCAGGTATTGCCAAGCATCCCAAGTTAAAGTAACACTTGTATTCACCTGAAACTCTTTAAATTACGTGGACTGGAGGTGGCCCCATCTGCAGCATTACGCCACCATGGCTTCCATGCAGGCTACATATCTGTTTGATGCAGAGCTGATCTCTGTTATTGTGGCTTATGTTCAAGCTAATTCCATGTATCTCATACAGCCCCACTTGAAAACCCCGACACTATCCCTTTATTTTTATTTGTTACTCTAAACTTAGACTATCTGAGAGTTTTTTCAAGTACATGTGTGCTTAATTACTTAAAGGGGCCACAGGAGGGCGCCAATGTGGAGGGAGCCCCCAGTCATGTACTGTTTATTGTACTTTATTGTGTTTTATTTCTTTCTTGACTGCTGAGGGCAAAATGTAGATATTGTTTGGTGGACTGCAAAACCGTTCTTTGGGGAAAATAATGTTGTCTGAATCTGAAAAAAGTCTCAAGACCAGGGATGTGGTTGTCTTCTTTTTACCTCCAAAAAGGCAGCATTTATTTGTTTGTTTGTGAACAGGATAACTCAAAAACTGATGACAGATTTGGATGAAATTTTGAGGGCATGATTGTCATGGCATAAGAAAGACCTGATTAGATTTTGGTGGTGATTTTGATGAGATTTTCAGGGAATGTTGGTCATGGTAAAAGAAAGAACTTATTAGATTTTGTTGGTGATCTGAATCCAGATGCATATCCAGGAATGTTTAGGATGTGTTAACATTGCGAGAAAAGGCAGTTTTCGAAATTTTCACTAATATTAACTTCTCTTCTGATTTGATGGAATTTTCAGGAATGTTTATAATGGCACAAAGGAGCAATGGAAAGATCTTGGTGGTGATCTAAATCTGGACATGGATCCAGGATGTTTTTCAAAGACTTTTCCACATGGCAAGATAGGACAGTTTCCCCAATTTTCTCAATTAATTACTCGACAATGTTTGAAAGCCTTGGCAGTTTTCCAGATTTTTACCAATTACTCAATAAAATCTCAATAAATTTTGTTAACATTTTTGGGGAATGTTGGTCATGGCACAAGGCAGAGCTATACAGATTTTGATGGTGACCCAAATCCAGATTTGGATCCAGGAATTTTAAGGATTTCTTAACATTTCGAGATATAGCAGTTTTCCACGTTTTGCTATTAACTCAATAAGTTGTCAGTTGAATTTTTCAAGACACAGGGAATGTTGGTCATAGCACAAGGAACTGATTCAATTTTGGTGGTGATCTTTATTTGAACGTGGGTCCTGGAATTTTTTTAAGGATGTGTTCACAATGGGAGACAGGTAATTTTCCACATTTTTCACAATAACTGGCTTGACAATGTTGGAAATGGCATGTTGGAGGGGTTGTGTTTTCTGAGCACTTCACTTTTGTTGTTTTGTTTACTTCTTGTTGCCCCTTGGGTTGTGTACAGGAAACTGCTTTCATCCAAGATTCAGACTCAGCCTGACCATGAAGATCATCAATTACTGATATTGACGGGCCATGAACATCACCATGATCAGATGCAGCTTTGTTCTGAGCTCAGTGAAATCTCTTTAGACTTTAAACCCTAACTCTGAACAACACTGTACAAACTGTAAAACCTTGTGCGGGCTACAAGAGATGAAGAAAATGTCTGACACCGAGTACTGTTTCATTTTGATCTCCGGTCTATGCTTTGTATCCACAGCTCGGACCTCCATCCCTCTACCTCCTCAGCTTCATCACTCTGACCACACAGTCAGCCATGTTTCTGGAGCTTCACTCACTTCAAACCACAATAAAAAAACAGCTAAGTCTGACAACCATCTGTCACTTATTTTAACTCCTAACTGTGTAGCCAAGTGAAACTCTTTCCTTTCACTACCAAAAAATGTGTCACAAATTTAATTACTGATTCTTGTCCAAAACAGAAAGAATAAGGATAATTTGGTGTTGGAACTATTACGAAATAGCTAAAAACTTGCATATCCCCTCTTTAATGTGCTTCAAATTGGACAATTGTCTTTGTTAGTCAATAATCTTCAGTTGCTGCCTTGTTTTCATCATGTTTTCCTCAGAGAACATGGCATAAGAAAAAGAAGCTATCCTCATTACTGTCCTTAACATCCTTACTTCAAAAATGACAAGCACTCAAACCTGCCCTGAAATTAATGAAAAAGAAACTAGAATGGTAAATAGCATCTTGTGGAGCTCAAACTGGGATGGTACCACATGAAATGAGCATGATTTCCACCATATATGAATACTAAATTAACAGATTTCACAGACTGTACAAATGCACCAAATGCAGACAAAAGGGAAAGGAAAAAAGTGATGCAGGCTGAGCAGGAGGGAGCCGACACACCCACTAAAGGAGTGAAGGAGCAGAAGCATGTTTCACATGCCTAACATGGAAAAAGAAGATATTTATTTACCTGGTCCTAATCTACAGGAAGCCGCAGGCTGGTGTTCATGGTGTCTCTGCAGGAGGTACAATCCAGTAGTGAAGATGCAGCAATAAAGCTGAGAAATAAAAAATAAACAGAAAGGATTCTGAGTTTAAAACCTCAAACAAATCTTAAATAAAAGAACAAAAGCTCTAAAGCCTGCTCTTTTTTTGTAAGAAGACGCTGAAGATGGTTTGAGATGAAGCAGAGTGGTGGGATGTCACTGCAGCATCTCTCAGCCTGTTCCACTGCAAGAGGTAAAAGGAAAGGGAGGGGTGCTTTAATGGGAATGTGTGTGTGTGTGTGGGTGTGTGTGTGTGTATATGTGTGTGTGCAGGCGGCAGCACTTTCACTATTGTAGCTCTATCCTCCATCAGTGTGAAGCTCACTGGAGCTAAAGGCTGTTCTCTCTAATCCTTTCAAAATAAAAGTCATTTGTGCTCAATATTGCTGGTGCATCACTGGTGTTCTGATAGTAAAATTTACAGATAGCACATTGTGTCCTAAAAACTTAGTCAGTTAAGTGCCTGAAATTATCATACATCAATAGCTTTGATAGCACATTTTGCTGACATAAAAATACAGTACTTTATTTTAAGGTCACCATATTTACCACTAAGTTGCTCATTTTAGCATGCTAAGTAGTAGTTTACTAGCTGCCTTTCAGCCAATATTGAGGATTTATCAGTACCTAATTCTGCATCACTAATACATACAATTAGTAGGCTATTACTTGAGAGTTTTCCCTCAAAAACCACCAACTACTGCTTACGAGAAATTAGTTAAGACGTTTTATATGAACAATGAGCTTAATCAGCTCTGCTTAGTAAGGCCTTTATAAGATAGTAGTATTACAACATTTTTTAACTCTTAGTTTGTATGGTCTATTCTTTAAAACCAACCATAAACCTTTGCCATTAATTAAGATGTATAAACTTTTAAGTGTTTGTAACTTTGATTATGTTCACTGAACTGAAGTGCATTTTTTTCACAACTTAATATATAGGTACTGAAAAGCCCTCAGTTATAGCTAATTAGCAGCTAGCAACCTTCTAATAAGCCCTCAGTATTGGCTAATTAGCAGCTAGCAACCTTCTAATAAGCCCTCAGTTCTGGCTAATTAGCTAGCAACCTTCTAATAAGCCCTGTTTATTGGCTAATTAGCAGCTAGCAACCTTCTAATAAGCCCTCAGTTCTGGCTAATTAAGCTAGCAACCTTCTAATAAGCCCTGTTTATTGGCTAATTAGCAGCTAGCAACCTTCTAATAAGCCCTCTTTATTGGCTAATAAGCAGCTAGCAATCTTCTAATAAGCCTTCAATATTGGCTAATAAGCAGCTAAAGACTAATAAACATGCTTGTAAGCAGCTGGTTAGTGGTGAATATGGTGATCTGATAAAGTGTTGCCAAAAAATAAAAACAAAAAGGAAAAAAAAAAAATTCTTTTTCCCTTTTTTTGTGCTGAGTAAGCAAAAACAAGAGTCACAGTGGCACATTATCTTCCCACAAATGGACATGGAAAAATTACTGTATGTTAATTTTGATTCCTGCTTTTATTGCATTAAACGTTTCAACAACCTGAGTTATGTTAATAAATGTAAAGAAACAACTGTCTTTTTCCTGAGGTTTAACCATTTATGTGCCGGTTTGTGTACTTGTTACCCATGATGTTTTGATGACAAAAGAGAAAGAAAGAAATGGTTTACTTCCCTTATACAAAATGTATGAGTGGAAATCATTTAGGTTCTATTCTTTTTTTGATCGGTACATTCTGTGATAAAATTTATATGCAAAATTGATTTGGTCTCTTTTTTCTGTTCAATTCTCATCCTTTAAAAAAAAGGTCAGTATAAGAATGTTGCTTTTATGTTCATAGTGTGACCATTTTTTGTTTATATTGTCTACTTTAATTTAAAAGTGTATAAGGAAATGCTACACACCAGCTGATTAAAAGAGAAAATGAGTCACAGTAAGCCAGGACCCAAAAGGACACCTCCATAGTGCTCTTTTTTGTTCAATCTGTCACACAAATGATTTCATGCACATAAAAAAACAAACATTTCAAAGAACCAATGAAATCAGATAAATGAAACACTACTGAAGTGCTATATTCCATATCTGAAATGTTGGGGAGTGAGAATATAAGACTTAAATATGATGCAAATACCTTAAATGTGTGCTTTTATTCTGAAAGGAAATTGTCCCATTCCCTGTCTGGCCTTGGCTGGCGGTGGATGTTTTGCTGCACCTTCCTCTGTCCCCATCCTGCCGTTTTTCTGCTGACAAAGCACAATCCCAACAATGCACCAGTTACAGCCACAACTCCACTAAGAAAGAGTAATGAAGACATCTATTCTGATTTTTGTTCTAATGTTGAAGGCTTCACTTCATACACACAAAGAACCTTAGGATAAACATTGAGTCAGTTTGTCATTTACAGTCTCAATAAACACCAGCTTCCACAATAATTTACAATAAACTGCCCTCCCAATAAGTATTCACACCATAAATTAAGATGTGTATGGTGATATTTTATCAGATATTGCTTGACTTTAAAAGCTTATATAATATTATGCCTGGTTTCATATTTACAGATCATACTAGTGTAAATAAACTGAATTTTACTGCCCTCAAGTGGTCATAGCAAAGAAATGCAGGAAGAATAGTGTGACTGTCAGCAAAGTTGCTTTCTGTATTTAAATTCAACAAGTACCACACACAGCCTTGAAGGGATGATAATTGCAGTCCAGTTTTCATTTCAATGGTCCAGCCTTAATGTGAACTTGCTTTTATACAAAACAACTACAGTATACAAGTGCCAAAATAACAAGTGACAGTGAGTCACATATTGTTTTTTTACACCTTCAATTCAGCAAGTCCCACAACTTAACTTGAAACTACTGTGGCCCTGTGGAAATAATACAAACAAGATAACAAAAGCTGAAGCAACACAACTTAAGTCGAGGCAGCACAACAAAAGCTGAAATAACATAATAAAAGCTGAGGCAACACAACTAAAGCTGAAGCAACATAACAAAAGACGAAGAAAAAAAAGCTGAAGCAAAACAACAAAAGCTGAAACAACACAACAATAGACTAATCAACAGAACAAAAGCCAAAGCAAAAGAGAACAAATGCCTAAGCAAAACAACAAAGCTGAAGTAAAACAAAAGCCAAAGAATTGCAAAAAAAAGCTGAAGCAACACAACTAAATAAACAACACAAAAAACAATCTAGAATAATCAAACTAAATAAAAATAAATACCTATATGAAAGTGTAATAATAATGCTCCTCAAATCCAATTTTCAAAAAAATCTCCATATGCTACACTTATCAAATATATCATCTTAGGGTATGTAAGCATAATTGTGATTTGTGTTTTTGACTGTAAATAGTCATTTTAATGTCGGATTGTATTTTCAAAACCTCTTAATTCAACTTTAAACTCATAAAAGACCAGACAAAGTCGAAAGGGATGGATGATGTTAGTTATCCAAAACCAACAAGAACTGATCAATAGAAGTGCTGTAATACCTAATTTTTTATGACTTGATATATTGCTAGGTTCTTGTTGGAACTACCTACCAGTGAGTGTTTAATGAACTAATAATTGTTTTAGTTTTACTTAAGAAACAATGATGGAATTAAATTGATAACTTAAAAATATGAATATTTTTTATTTCCACACCTTCATGTAACATCATGTAAAATTATACTATTGACACTTTTTTCACTGCCCTGCCCGATATAATTACGTAGCATTATAATGTATTTTAATGTCAGGCACCAAATAAAAACTTGAGTTGAAAAAAAGATAGATATTAGATATTTTTTGAACCCCTTTTATTTTGAAAGGATATGCAAATGAGGCGAGTCACTTCCGGTTTCGTTTGTTGTTGTCTGTCTGTGTTTCCTGCGTGGATGCTGCCGCAGCTGTCTGTGTCTCCAAAATGACCAAACTCCAGCTCCTGAACGCCTACCTGACGGAGCGGCTGACGGTGGTGGTGAAGGAGATCCTGGACGTGGTGGAGGACACGGTGACCGAGTACCAGGAGGAGGCCGCGAAGACCAAGCGGGAGAACGAGAGCCTGCGGAGGCAGCTGCGGGACATCCTGCTGCTGGAGGCCGAGACGGAGTGGCTGAGTAAGAGACGGCTAGTCTGCTAGCTTCAATAACACACGGAACTCCCTCTTATAACAGCCTAGTTTTAACTTTTTAAGGACAGATGACGTGAATTACATAGTTAAACACAAACTAATGATTCATTAGTTTTGCCAAGTACCAGTTTTCAATTCGGCATGAGCAAAATGTATTTTATTTCTTATAAAGTCGGAATAAATTCAGCACGAAATGGACTTTACGAGCTGGTGCCTCCGTCTCCCTATTCTCCCCACTTCATGGCTACCGCATCTGCTAGAAGATGAGACCAACCATTTCAAGGAATATCGTCTTCTGATAAACGATGTTATCAACCGAATTAACCTTACAATTGAAATAAACGTAATTCACGTGAAATTCGTTATTTTGTGGGTTAGTTAAGGAGTTATTATTGTTTAATATAAAGAAAGCGGGAATCTTGCATTGAGTTTGGCACAATGTTTTTTTCAAACGCAAGTTTTACTGTACCATTTTGTGATACTTAGAAACCAGCTTTTGATTGAAACTTTATTTTCTCAGGTCCATCCTACGTCAGTTTAGTCCTAGTTGCACTTTATTGAGTGAAATTATGTTTGATCGTGTTGTACAGTATTTCTGGCATAACATTGGCAGACAGTTAATTATGGGCACTGGCAGATATTAAAACTTCCTCCAATATTTACTGCCAATAGCCCTATTAAGTAGTGTTTGGAGATTAATCAAACCTGTTGTTACTTTTGGACAATTAAATTTTATTTGAATGTGTAAGTTCCATAAAGGCCAGTTATACAGATTACTTATTGTAGTTTTCTAGATGGCAGACAACACAGTTTCCCTTGAAAATACTATCAACATATAATGTTTATGCAGTCCTTATAATTGTATTGATTGGGTAACATTCGGTTGAAATTGTCGCATGGTGGGTCAGTAGTGTCAAAGTCTACAACAAAAACTGAAGCAAAACTGCTGAAGCAACACAACAAAAGCAGAAGCAAAGCAACAAAAGCCAAAGCAGTAGCACAATAACAGAAGCTAAACAACAAATGTCGAAATCAGTGACGATTTTAGTCACCCTTCAGATACCGACCTCCTCCAGTTTGTTCTTAAGTGTTCGTGCATTTGCTTAAGCTGTTTTATTTGCATTTACTTACAATCTTGTTTATTTATTTAAAACTGTTTATTTGGGTTTTTTTTTACTTTATAACACATTTTCTGTGGCATGGGACTCAACTTAAGAAAAAATAATGATAATAATTTTAAAGAAGAAAATGAAAAACAAACCCTATTTTCCACACTTTCTCCAACAGAAAACTGCTGAAGCGTCTTTAACATACAATGGAAAAAGGTGTATTAAAATAACTCCTCCCATTTAGGTCCTTTGTGGCTATTGGCACAAACTCTTCCCAAACATTATCTTCAGTTTTAACAACTCTGGTCCCATTTTCCTCAAAGTTTAGGATATTCTGGGAGATGTAGGCTGTCAACCTATTGTAGATATGAGAAATGTGTTTTTTAGTTGGAAAACACCTCTCTGCAGTACTGATTAGGGATTCTTCTGTGTTGTTTGGTCTCTGCTAACTGCCCCCCTTTTGTCATGACTTGCAATATAACGTCTTATTTTGAGACATTTGTTGGAATCAGATAGATGCAAGAAACTATGTTTCTTATTATAGGCATTTTTTTGTACTTGAAGGATATTTTTTGTAATTGAAGAAATATGTTTCTTTGTATGTGTAAAACATGCCGTATCTGTTTCCGAAGCATGGTGTATTTGTTCAGTGGGTACATTTCTGATTTGCAAAACAAAATGCATTTGTTTGCAAATGATGTTTTGCATTTGCAAAACACATTGATTTTGTCTGTGAGTCGTTGGGCGTGAGAAAAACACGTTTTGAGTATTTGTGAGGTTTTGCATGGTTTTAACTCCTTGCAGAGCCATCTTAGTATTGGCATACTGGAGTACAAAGAAATCCTGCATCATGCATCCCCTCTCACCACCATTTATGTCACAGAAACAAGCAAAAAAGGTCTAAAGTAACACTAGTATTTAATTTCTTTATTGGCTCCTCTTGCCTCTTGTCAGCCCTGTTTCTCTCAAATAATTTTCCTTGGATTTTCACCCCTAATTGTTGAAACAAAAGGTAGCTATTATAATTTTGGGACAAAACATAAATACAGACGTATATCTGAACCAGTTGAACTAATTAAAAATATGGGGATCTAACATTTAAAATACATTTCATAATGTAGAGATGAAGGGTACAACTGAAAGGCCAGGTCAACACTTAGACAAAGGTCAGATATTGTGTGTGCAAATTCAATTTCATGACCATCGATTTTTTTTTTTAATTTATGCCCATGGCTTGTCCACAAATCCCTCCCCCAGACATAGACATATCCCTCCTCTCCTCTGTTGCTTTCTTCTCTGTTGAAAAAATCCCCTGATGATGCCATTGGGATATGCTACCTCCCAAATGGGAGACACTCCCTAAGCCAGGTGTTTGTTCAGCCTATATCTGGCTCCATTGGAAGAAACATGTCTGGATCTGTCTGTGTAGCCACAGTAAGCATTAGAGCACAAGACTCAAGAGTGTAAGCTACATTCATTTCTTGAGAGGGGCGTTGTCAGGAATTAGGGCTGGACGATATGGCCTAAAAATTAAATCCCCAATATTTTCCACAACACTAGATTTTACGATTTTAATTGATTTTTCCCAAACCCAAACAGAATTTCCCTCTAAAAGTTATAGTGTGTCATAAAATGTTGATTATGTAGTTCAAAGGTAGGTGGGTTTGTCTACATAAACACTGAAGGCTGAGGTATTTTCTCAAGTGTACTAACAGGAAACTCTCTGATCAATATTTAATCTCATTTAAAATAAAACAATAAAAAAAAAACCGATTACAAGCCTATAAAAGTGCTTGTGCAAACCCTGACAAGGCCTACCGTCATGAAAACTGTAAATTTTCAGTATTTATATTTTCTAACATTGCAACAACTTTGGAGTAAGTCAAGACAAAAATCTTAATTTTTAACTTTTAATTCTTCTGCAGTAAATAATTCGAATTAATTGATTTAATCGATATATTGTCTGTACCGATCAGGTATAGTTTATGAGGGTTTAATTTAAAGCAGCCCATTATGAGCTGAACAGAAGAGTTTGAAGGCATGCCAAAATCCATTATCTTAGTAGATTTTTGGGACCAAACATCAAACGTTCGTTCCCAACATTTTTAGGAGTGTGTGTTTGAAATGTTGATTTCATCTGTTATGCTAAAAAAAAAAAATCATACAAAATAGGGTTTAATGATTTAAGGAAAAGATCTAATTGCGATTTTTGTGGCAGATATTGCGATTTCAATGTGATTCACGATTTTCTTCAAATCAAGCTTTAGTGTAGTATTCACTATGTTTACAGTGTAGACAACAGTAAGGAAATCAATGATCAAAAGCACATAACACATTATTCATCATCTGATATTGATGATAAATAATCTGTTTTCATTATTTAAGGGATACTCAAACTTCTACTCCCAAACAGAGGCTGCAAATATGTAAAAGACCATGTGTAAAATAGTTGACACAACAGATCCTGGGTCCGTCAGGAGTGCTGCAAAAAATTGCAGCATTGGCGATCACATGATTGCGTTGTCTAAAATTGCTATTTCAATCTGAAAATGATAAATCATTCAGCGACTGATATTTGTTGATGTTTGTGTTTGCATGTTGTGTTGTTCCAGGGTCATCCGGATCCAGTGTTGGGTTTGCAGCCTCAGACCAACAGCAGCTGCCAGATCTACAGCTAGGGCCTCACTCAGAAGAGCCAGACTCCACCCTGAACCAGCCCAAACACCCACCGGCCAATGTGACAAAACAGATTCATGAGCAGGTCGTTTCTGTGCAGCTTCCACCCCTGCAGGAAGAGAAGCCCCCTGTGTCTGTTATTGTGCCACAGGAGAAAAAGCCCCCTGAGGTCAGGGAGACGGTCTTGAAGCTTGAGCCTCACCATGAAGTGATACAGAAAGCATCACCTCTTCCCTCCCACTCCTCCCTGACTCCTCCTGCTGCTTTAGTCCCTAAAATTCACATTCAGGTTCCTGCTCTGAGAGAGGAGTTGCAGGCTGCAGCTCCAGTTCTGATCAAATCTGAACCTGAGGAGTACAAAGTAAGTGAACCTGAAGGTCACACTGAGGATCTGACGGCAGCAGGACATGCTCAAATCACGCAGGAACAGTCAAACTTCAGGACAGATGCAGACAGGACTGTTTTGGTGCTTTCAGATCGACACAAAGCTCAACAGAAAAAGAAATCTTCTCAGGAGAAGCTGACAGTTTCTAATGAAGGAGCATCGGTGGGCTTCATCCCAGAGCTAGTCCACCGTTGCCCCCGCTGTGGTGAGGCATTCGACCAGGCCAGCAGCCTCCGCCTCCACCTGGAGCAGAAGAGAAAAACCTACGCCTGCGAGTGGTGCTGCAAATCCTTCGCGCAGTCTGCAGACCTGCGCCGTCACTTGCGCACACACACGGGTGAGAGGCCACACCGCTGCA
This sequence comes from Cetoscarus ocellatus, assembly GCA_037902135.1. Classification (NCBI taxonomy): domain Eukaryota; kingdom Metazoa; phylum Chordata; class Actinopteri; order Labriformes; family Labridae; genus Cetoscarus; species Cetoscarus ocellatus. Next base: position 51,122 of record JBAMNC010000704.1, read on the forward strand.
ACTTCTGCTCCAAGAGCTTCAGCCAGAGAGGAAACCTGAGGCGACACCTGCGCATCCACACGGGGGAGAGGCCCTACAGCTGCCCGTACTGCTGCCGCACGTTCAGCGATGGAGATACGATGAAGAAACACAAACGCACACACTCAGGAGAGAAACCAGAGCGAGGAGTTCACTGCTCCAAAACATTCAACAACGCAGGTGGTCTGCAGACGCACCTGAAGAAAGACCTGTGTTTCATGGTGAACGCATGATTGGTCAGTTCAGGGGGTATCCATCATTTCAGGGGAGAAAGCGTTATCACAAGCCAGTGGGGTTTTTGAAGTGGGGCTGTATGAAGTATTTCGCACTAGCCTGAACATTAGCCACAATAACAGGGATCAGCTTTGTGTCTTTACAGAAATAGTCAACATGGAGCGAGCTACATATTGCTAGACATGTTGACACCCTCTCTGCGTAATTTAAAGATTTTTAGGTGAAAACAAGCTACAAAAAACAGCCTAGACTGATAGCATGCCTTATCTAATTTCCACTTTCCAATTTCCACTACCATGCAACTTTGTTTTGGCACTGCCTTGAAACGCAGCACAGCCTAAGTGTCCTCCTCTCAGCAGCTTCATAATTGACATTCAATCTCACATTCATTTTCATTCCAAATAGGTGTTTGCCAAAGTACCAAATGTTTAAAAACCATGTTGGCAAAGCACTGTAGTTTTAAGGAGTGTTATTCTAGCTCAGTTTATAAAATCATGCCAAAACCTTATAAACACACAAAACGTGTTTACCTCACACCCAACGATGCACAAACAAACTCAGTGTGGTTTGCAAATACAAAACATCATTCACAAACGAATGCATTTTGGTTTGCAAATAAGAAAGGTACCTATCAAACAAATACATCACTCTTCAGAAACAAATACAGCATGTTTTACACACAAAAAGAAACATATTTCTTCAATTACCAAATAATATCCTTCAAGTTAAAAAAAAAATCCTTCAGCTATGATAAACTGTCACTGGACTTTTGGCACTAATTTTTAGCCTTGCAGATCCACACACAAATGCATTCAGATTCGCACTAGAGATGTGACGTTCACAAATGAGTCAAGCCTCTTGAACAGCTCTTTTAAATGAACAATGAGAACCGATTCACAGTTGAGAGAGATGTTCGTTTGCAAGCCATTTTAAAATGCTAACTGCCTGTAAAAAAAAACAGCTCTCTTGTTGAAGGGATATAAGTTTACCCCTTCAACAACAAACATACAGGATGTTATCAAGTAAACTTAGTATCAAAACCATGGCTGGTGTTTTCATACATTAAACAATCAGCATAAGCTGAATACTAAGTTTGACGATAAACTTTCATTCTGCTTATCTGTTGAAACCTCCTGAAGTGTTTTTTGTAGTCACACTTTTACTTCGTCCAGTTTGATGACATGAGCTCTCGATTCACACTCCTAGGTAACAGGGGTTCCTCCATATTCAGTTCTTTGCATACAAGTATTCCCGAATGTCCGAAGTATACAGCAGTCATATTTGATGCAAAAATCATCCATTAATTTAGTTTAGCAGCAGTTGTTTCTTCTCATCAAGATTGCAGATTGTAGCTGATTTATGTTGCTGACAGCAGGATACACCCTCTGTGATGTGTATCAAGGTAGTGCCAATTTTTAGATACATGTGCCGTCACCCTACCCTGTTTTTGTGACTCATTTTCTGTTTAACTCTTTAAATTAAGCACAAATGGTGGCCCCATGCTCAGCAATGTATATCTTTGGCTCTCATGCCAACTATTTCCGTACAGAGCTGATCTCTGTCACTAATGTTCAGGCTAGTGCTGTGTCCCTCATACAACCCTAATTCAAAAATCCTGAACTATCCCTTTAAGTAAAACATGAACACGTGTAAATAGGGATTAAAATGTTGCTGTTATATCGGTATTGGCAGGTAGTAGCTTCAGAAGTTATCTTATGTAGCTTCCACATCTTAAGATACGGAAATTTCTGCCAGTATTTCAGCCTTTTATTGTTGCTGTTGGGCACAAACCTCTCATTTCCAGAATTGCTACTTTTCAATAAATGGAAAAAAAAGCACTACTGAATGGATCAATATAGTATTGTCCTAAAAAAAAAAGTTTGTACTTTAATTTGGTTAAAAGTTCATAAAACACACTCATCAACATTGAAGGTGACCAATAGCACTGTTTATTGAAAGAAAAATGAGAATAATAAAAACTGGTGAAAGGAGGTTTGTGCCTCACAGTAATTAGCATTAAGTTTGCAGAGTTTCTGCATACAAGTTTTAAGTTTAATTTTTAAGCTCTAAAAAAATAAAGCCAATAAGTCAGCAGATTGGTAAATCAGTCTTTGTAGCTCTTGAAAGGGATCATAAAGCTTAATATTACTATTACTGTTAGAAATATTTTGTTGCATAAAACTTAGGAGTAATCAAAAAAACACAAATACATTTCAGTGTAACAGCATCAATATTAGTACTGGCTGAAATAAGCTTTGAAATATCAGTGCATTAAATCTCTATGAAAAACCCAACATTGTGCATCCCTACTTTTTAATATATGCCTTTCAAATGCACAACATCTTCAAGTCTGTTTACACTGGATTGTTGCATCTTTACAGACAACACCTCCTCTTGCAGGTTCACTTTATCATCAACAATTTAAAACAAAATCTTAATCTAGAAACTGCAGCTGACATATAAATGTAGTATGAAAAAGTGTTAATGTTTGTGTCAAAGGCAAACACATCACACCAAAAGCAGGTGTAGAGTATGAAGAGGCGTACAAGTAGATGAACTTCAGAATAGTAAAAACCTGTGAGTGTGTTTCCCCCTCATTTCATCATCTTCGCAATCTTGAGCTGATAGACTGCAGTCATTATTAAGTGATAGGCCTATGTGGCTAAAATGTTCTCATAACACAGCTCTGCAGTCTGCAATTTTCTCATTTGTTCAAAATTTTAGCTAACATCATGTTTGCTTTCTTTTTATCTTATTGCTGATTAGATCCTTATTGCATTCTTCAGTTTAAAAAGATAAATACTGAGAGATACAAAAAATACAAGTTAAACCATTTTTTGCTCAAATCACAGCTGGAGTGAAGAAAAGAGTCAATCAACATTAAAGAACCAAGTTTTGACAAGTTTAAGTCTTAAACCAATTATAATTATATCTAAAAAAAAAAAAAAAAGAGTCAAGATGAATTGTTTTGAGCTAGGACAAAAAATATCTTTTCAATTTGGAAAATTTATTTTGAAGACAGATAACATGATTATTTTTAGTCAACACTGGGCTAATAGCAGTCTTCTCAACTTTATTAATTGGTACCTGTGTGGTAGAACAGCAAATTATGAGTCAACCTGTGTGACAGCACAGTCTTTAAATCACTTAAAAGGTTCAATTCTCTGCATTTCATTGTCAAGAGAATGTTTTTCATATCTATCTGAAAGCAGACTGGCTTAGATTTATGAATCCAAGTTAAGCTAATATCAGCTGATATTGCTTGATGCTTAATGCGTCAGCTCGGGCTGGACGATCTGGGTCAAATGTCGTACCTCAGTATTCTTCAAGCTGACGTGTTTCTCTTTTTTATGGAGAAAAACAACTGAAGTCACGAAAACCTGATTGTTAAATTTTATGTGGTTTAGTAAAAATCAAATGATGTTGAGATCTGTTCAAAACAACATCAACAAAAAGTTTTCGACTGCCAAGATTAGACAGTTTTAAAATTTGATTGTCCAAAATTTCAGGCAAACTTATTCACTCTGTCTAAACTGAACAAAGACATAGGCAACATTTTTATACATATACAGTGCTTAACGAATGTATTACACCTGTTATAAGAACTAGAAAACATAAATATTTAAGAAGTCTTTCAAAAACCCGCTTAAAGTAAAATACTGTTATTGTTATTTACTCAAACATAAATGAGGAGATCCAAACTAAATTCACCTTTTATACCTGAATTTGAGCTGCTCGCTGGACTTTTCTGAGAAGTAAGAAATTTATCGAGCACAGCATTCAACCACTAAAACACATTTTTCTGTTCAGGGATACAAATAGTAACTATAATTTGATATCTTAATCAAGAAATAATAAAGCGCTTTAGTATTTTTTCTGTCTTTTTCAAATTCACGGATCACAATGAAAATTATGTTTTAGCTTTAAAAACATCATTTCAGTTCAAGAGCTTCTACTGGTGTATGAACCATTACAGAAACATAAAAAATGATCTTGGTAATTACCGATGTTGTTTGTCTAAAATATCTGTCTAAAATATTTGTTAAGCATTGTATATGTTACCAGATTTTCCAATACATCTAAATACCTATTTCAAAATGATAAAATCTGTGAATTATGCTCCATCTAAATAGTTAAGAAGTGTTGAACCTTAATTATTATGTAAACTGACAGGGACATGATACTGTCTAAGTCGTAATGTGAAGAGTTTGCTTATTGTTGTAATAAAAAGTTTTATGAAACTGCTCCCAACAACTTTTGGTATTAATTATTGCTACAGACTCCCCATAAAATATAATAAATTACATGATTAACCAGAAAATCTTAACATTTCATTTTGATCACCTTGTGATCAGTAAGCATATCACTGTAAATGGCTTTTACTGTGAACATTTTTCTACTGAGGATTCGGCCAGGTGCTTTGTATTTTTCAGCTCATCATTATTACACCAAAATTAGCAACATAGTTTAATTTAATCCTTCTTCTAGTATTAAAATACGTTGATACACCTTACACACTAAGCATACTGCCCAGCCTTATATATCAGTCAGGCTCTATGTTAAAGTTACTTAAAGATCGTCCAGGAGATCATGGGGGAATCTATTATTCATCACTTTAGTGCAGAGTAAGGAAACAGAAACTATCAGCTTGAGTTTCACACAAAGACGCCAACACAGCTCACACATTGATGTAAATCAAATTAAAAGTGGCTGATTCAGAAACCGTGGTGCAGCAGGTAAACACTGGTGATAATTTGGTACATTTAAAACACTTTTTACATGTTGAGATGCAAGTATTGAGAAGAGGTAGACATGAAAAGAAATGTCTTTCTAGCCCACTGGTTTGTGATGACTAAAGGGGTAAAAAGAAATGTTGGCCTTGGGGACGAGCAGCACAGATCACCTGATCTACATTTCTGCTGCCAGATTTTCTTACTCCTGCTGTTGGTCTTAGATCACCTTTGTGTATAAAGTTTATAGGCAGCTACACTGATCATTCATGCCTTCATATTTATTTATTTATTCTTATTTATCTCTGAAGTTTTACTCGAAAAAAAAGAATTAGACTGCAGAGGATCCATCATGACATCTACATCAGTTTTAACCCTGAAAAGACATAATAATGTCTCTGTATGTCTTTTATCAGCATTAGCTGGAAGAAATGTTTGTACCTGAAGAAATCAAGGGAGGAAAGGTTTTAGAAATAACTTGAGGGATTTCTTTTTTTTTTTAAAAAATGACACTTAGAGACTTAAATCATGAATAGTGCTTTGGTAGTTTTCTTCTTACCCTTAGTAAACCCAGAAAGTTTATATTGCAGAATAAAGGTACAACCAAAAACGCCCCAGTTCATTATGTTGCCACTTTTATACTCCCCATCCTTACTTATGGAACTGTGGTTTTAGTTGCTGATCAGTACATTCTCCATTTTTACCACGTGCTAGACCTGAATAATCATGTTAAAGAGAACAACTGTGATTGGTTCGTTTACCCCAAACAATCCCTTTGTGAAAATACAACAATAGCACAGCTAAAGTACATTAAATTTCCCCTGCCCAGATCTGTACTGTGAAACTTAAGAGCTGCTAGTAAGTGTTTGTTTTGGTTTTGAAGATCTAGACAGAACACAGACTGAACATTTGTTCGATAAGTTAAACGGATTACTTACGTAGCAAATAAGTGATAGTTCAAGCTCCTTTCACATATGCCCCCCACTATGGAAATATTCCAGTTAAGCAGACAAAATTATGACATCAAATGTATCTTGTTTTTTCTCTGCTAGACCATAAGTGAAAAATCAACTTAAAGTTTCAATGTGAGGTAGAAAGCAGGCAGGGTATACATTGTTTTTATTGGATTTTGACCATGGAACTCAATAAAATGAGCAAAAAACGTAACAGAATTTGTGTTTGGTTTGATGTAAAAATGCAAGACATCTTATACAGCTGCAAAACCTGTTTATGTCCCTTTTATATGATGTATGATGATCTCTGTAGGAGATTGCTGACGGTTCCTAAATGCTGACAGGGTGAGGAAACAGTCTTCTTCAGGTGCTGTGTTCTTTGCAGCCTGTCTCTGACATCCCCCATTATATGCAACTTGGCCTTGAGTTTGGAGAGGGCTTACTCCAAAATAATGCTCCAACGTAGGAGCATTGAAATTGCCCTATGGCATGGGCCCTATCCAGATCAGTCAAATGTGGCACGCCAATTCTTGAACAGACACCAACTGACCGCTGTAGCAGGACCCATGCTCACAGGTGCTGATGGGCATGTGATAGTCAGTGCCTTGGGGTACCAGGAGCTCAAAACAAAAGTCAAGCAACAGCAAAAAGAAAACTGGCACTGGCAGGAAGAATCTGGAAAAATTTTCATGGGCGCAACCCACATAGTCCAGTCTGTTGCTCATCCCACAAAGTCATGTTCCTCACAAATGTGACACCATTTAACGGGAATTAAACAAGTTTTCCAACGATATAAGATTTATTACCAAGATGCATTGTTACAACAAAGAAATAATCTACCAAACAAATTTCTTTACCTTTATGCGTAGGAAACATATGGTCATTATTTGTACTAACAACCACATAAAGCATGAAATACTGACTAAAAGATGAATTTCATGTCATCAACAGGCTTTCTTGATAACAAGATTAGAGATTATAACATTTTTTCTTGATTATCCTCTGCTACACTGGTCTACAAAAATCTACAGAAGTGAGGGGCATGTGTGAAAGGGGAAATTCAGGGGCAGGCTGTTCTGAAATGTTACAGAGTAATACTGACGTGTTGGTTGGTGTTTTTGTTTTTGGAGTACTTTCTTTATAAACTCTGTCCTCTCACTGAAATAATCCTGAAATGTGCCTAGATTTTCTCTGCCTGTTCTCAAACTGTAACCCTACTTTTAAGATTGATTGAAAATTCATTTTTTCTTTCTGAATTTTAGCCCCTCTAGTATATCTGTCTGTTTCATGTCCTTTTCTGCTTGGGCAGAGAAAATCTAAGCACCAGCTTTTGACTATTAAGGTGCAAAGACAAGATGACAAGAAAGCAGCGAGCACTGTTTTAAACTGAGAATAAAGGCCTTGAATCAGGAGGGAGCCTTCATATCAATATTGGCGTCGACATGTTTTTGTACAATTGTTTTGCTGTGTTTTTACTCGTCCTTAAACACTGACAGAGTGAAAGCAGGTTAATTCATGTAGCTAAAGAGTTGCACATTTTTAGGATATCAAAACTGATCACATGGACTCTTGAAAAGAGGCTTTTTTTCCCTCAGAGCTGACTGGCTGCTGCAATACTACACACAGAATATTTGATTATTTATTTTTCTTTGATCGGTGTTTGAAGAGTCTTATCTTGTCTGATGTCACTCCTGGAAATGCTCGCTCTTTTGGAGACAGCTGATTGTAAAACATGACGAGAAACAGCTTCACACTGCAGGAGGAGAGACAGATTTGAGATATTTTTACAGAGAACATGAATAAACATTTTGTCCGCGGTGAAGTCTGTTGGACTTGCAGGGTGAATGTGTAAATCTCTGAGGAGCCTTTGGGTCTGTGTGATTATCAGTATTTTGTATTGATGTGAAATGTTTTGGTTTTTTAGGCAAAATAAATGTTCAAATGAAAATATGTTGTTTGCATGTACATTAATTGATTTATATTAGGGGTGGGTGATATGAAAAATTTTTTTATTGTGGTCTTTTTTGTGTTGGTATCACAATCTTGATTTCATCACGATTCTCTTGTTTTCATTTTTAATATTATTTGCAAATTACCAACTACAACCAAACTTACATTCATAAAGTTTTGGGCTAATTTTGTTAATCTGTAGCTCGTCTTCAGCAATAACTTTATCATTTGCCATTTTACTATTGAAATCACTGAGTTTTTGGGGTGTGGAAAAACGCATTAAAATTACTTTTTCCCCTGATTTATAAAAAACTGTATTGATCAAATTTGGGCATGTTTTGGCAAAATTTTAGAATAATAGTTCAATCATGTGCCCTCTTTTGTTATTATAATTATATTTCAGTTATCACACATCCACTTCCGTCCATTTTCTACACTGCTTGTCCCTTTTGGGAGTCCCGGGGAAGGGCTGGAGCCTATCCCAGCTGACAACGGGCGAGAGGTGGGGTACACCCTGAGCCGGTCGTCAACCGATCGCAGGGCCACATAGAGAAATGCACAACCATTCAAGCTCACATTCATACCTAAGGACTATTTGGAGTAACCAGTCAACCTAATGAGCATGTTTTTGGTCTGTGGGAGGAAGCCAGAGTGCCCAGAGAGAACACATGCAAGCACGGGAAGAACATGCAAACTCCACACAGAAGGGTCCTGCCTGACCCGGAGATCGAACCAGCAACCTTCTTGCTGTGAGGCACATGTACTACCTGCTGTGCCACCATGCAGCTCTATTATCACACATACTTTAATGAAATGATAAATACATTAATTTGAAAGCATACAGATGTGGATATACAGGGTTTTTTGAACTAGATGGAAATTGAAGACAATTTCATTTTAATATCTACAACAGGATTATGCAATAAACTGAGGAAGTGACCTTATTTTAAGTAACATGATAATATTGATTTTTATTCTTTGAGGGGTGAGGACTGAACGCCAGATTGAGCGATGATGATGTCTCACACACAAACACCTACAGGTACAGGTCTGCTGCACGCCACATGAGGGGACACAGGGCTGCAGACAGACTAAAGTCACTTCAAACCAAAAACATAGAAATAAATACATACAAATAATTATTTAGACACTTTAAACCCTTTTAGTGGCACTGATGTCCAGATGTCACTGGCATCTTAACCTCCTTCCACAAAAAAAACCCTCCAGTTTAATTATTCACTGTCAATAGTACATCCAAGAATGAGACATTTTAAAAAGGAAATTAAGGAAGCTTGGGATGGAGCAACTTAAATCTTAAAAATGTGTTTGTGGAATTGAGGAGTCTATTTCAGTACTTAACAGAAACAGGGCTGGTTAAAAGAACTTAAGATATAAAGAATTAATGGGTTTGAGCTCCCCAATTGGGGGGCTAGAAGCCAGCTCCAACACAAACAGCCAAATACAGTGCACTGATAACAATGTAGAAATATAGTCACGCTGCACATCAAATTACTCAGAAAAAACTCTGCTACACGCCCATGTAAGCCATTTTTACACACACCAAACACAACTCCAGCACCAAGCAAATTAATTATCATATATCAAAACCTGTGTAGCGCCACCCGGACAACCCACTCGCCACATTTCCACCGCTAGCTCTGTGCTACAGCAAGCTACACACATCAACTGAAAGCTGAAACCGAGAAGTTTTCATCAATACCAACTCCGTTGCTCTAAGACCAAAACTCAGGAAATCAGAGGACAGAGAAGACAACAGTAAAAAACAAAAGATAACTTGTGTACGGCGACACACAGAAAATCGGTCTTACCTTTGCTGTTACTGATGAAATGTCGCGTTTGAGAGCTCTAAACGGTCGATTCCGACTAGGCACTGATGTGGTTTTGAGGCTAAGGACTACATTTCCCATGATTCATCTGGGTCCGGGGAGAGTTTATGACAGGCGAGTGTAGCAGCGTTTGATTGGATCACAGTGCATTTCTCGCCTGTGGTTGGCCAATGGTGTTTTTTCTTACGGATTTGGGCACTACCCCTCGATTTTATTGGCTCTCAATCACCTAAATCGACCAATCCACTGCCGAGATACTGCCCCGTTTATCTCACAGTCTGTGTGAGCAGGAGACCTCGATGGAGATTTTAGACATCAATTATCACAGTTTTTTGACATATTTGGTGGCATTTTTGAGTAAAAAATATCAGCACAACGATCCAAAAGAGGTTATTCTGTGGGGGAAGTGCTGCATATGCAGTTTTACAGATTACATTTTCAAATTTTGCTTTTAGGTATTGGTTTAACCTAAACCAATCCGTACTAAAACCTCTCTAATTTTGCTCTGCTTCACTTTATCAGAATTAACCCTGGCAGAGGTAATGCTCACATATTTTGTTAAAAATCTAAAGCTGTAGCTGCATCATTCCAAAGAGATATTCGCTATAAAAGTTTTTTTTTAAAGGCGAAAATGAACTCTTAATTTATGCTGTGTTCCATCTTCATTTACTCTGACCCAGTAACATGTATACTAAAGTTTACACATCTGACAAAATCTCACAAGTGTTCCCTTTATTATGACACCAAAATTATTTAAATAGACCTTGAAGTTGCAGAGATATACTCTTTTCTTTAAGGGCATGTCATTTTCGAGCAGAAGGCTTTAAAAGAGACTGGGGCTTAAGTTTCAGGTCAGATTCTGTGATCACATCAGGTGATCGTCGTTCGGGGAGTTTTTTGGGCTTATTGATGATCTTGTAAGACTGAGAAAGTTAGAAAGACATAAGCTGTCATGTTGATAACAATCTTTCTGACCTTTCAAGACAGATAGATCAGTGGTTCTCTACCTTTAGTCTCAGAGCCCCCTCAGTTGTACCTAAGAAGAGTCGAGCCCCCATGATACAGTGCTTTGCAAAATAAACTAAAATTTTAATGATCTTCAATGATGAAAATCAAGATCTAATGGGCCTACATGTTCTTGTGCAAGCCTTCTTTGAGTTAGTATGAACTAAGAATGTAAATCATTGTTTTGTTTAATATTTCTATATAATAATTTGGACAGAAATTGTACATCTAATCAAAAAGTCAAAAGTCCATTTGAACCTGTAAAGATTTGGCCCAACAAAACCATGAGCTGTATCCTTGATTCTGCCTGCTGAATCTCTTTCTGAAGAATTTCTTCTATATACTCTGGTTCATAAAAGTAACTTGTGCATCCACCGTAAAAATTATTGTGCACAGGTGGAAGAACACGTAGGCATTTGTTGCATTGTAATTTAGTGCCAGACCCAATCTCATGGAGGAAAACTAAAGTGCTGTGAATTTTTTTGGTGGCTCATATTAATGTAAAACTCATATTTACAAAGTATAACATCAAGTACCAGGCTTTCTTGCCCTGTTATTGTTTTACTCTAATTGTTTTTCACATAGCTATATTAATTTTTCTTTGGGTAATTGGCATAGGGAAGAAGAACCTTTCATTTTAACAGTTAATATTGATGTTAGTTTAGCTACTGCACATTTTATGGATGTGATACATTACCACAGACCCACGGGTGGAAAGCCACTGAGTTAAATCAGATTATATAAAAATAAAGTACAACAATAACAAAACTTGAGTATTATTTTTAGTGGAATAATACTTTAGTTTGTTTTCTTGATATCCGTAAGTTGTTGAATGATATTTTTAAGTATTTGTCTTAAAAATAAGATCAGCACAATATAATAGTTGTAAAGAAAAGTCACTTTATGCTGATGGAAGGCAACATGGTTGTGATTGTACCCAAAAGAACCATAAACAGAAGGAACTGGAGACAGGTGTAGCTGGCATGTAAAAACACTCATTTATTTCTTTACACATGTTCTGGAATATGTTTGATTTAATTATTTTTGCTGGAATTTCTTTTAGCACAGCTTCAGTATACACAAAAAATCAAATCACTTTAAGAAAAACTTTCATTAAAAATCGTGACACATACAACAAGACCACAGTGAGCTGTGTGTTTGTTTCACATGTATCAGAAAAGTAAAGATTGCAGAAATGATTCTCTCACATGAAAGTGTCTCTGTGTACTTAAGCAGTTAATTCAGAGTTATCAAAAAATACATAGACAGACATCGAACCATACAATTTTCAACAGTTCCTATCAACGCCGCTTTGGAGTGGCACAAACTGAAGGAGATCCTCTGGAACATGATTCATCATTCCATCTCCGAGCTCCACCCCAGTTACACTCAACACAATGTTCACGTCCATCTTTATTGTTTGGCTCTCCTGGAAGCCAGTAGAAGAATCTGGCCAGTGATCCATCTGACCACATCCATCTGCCTTCTTTGTGGATGTCACTGAGTCCGATCCAGGTTCTTCCCTCAGCGGGGTCAAAGTTCCTGATCAGGGCTCTGACAAAATTCTGCTCCTCCAGGCTGTGGATGGACACCAGGTTGGATCTCCGTGACAAACAGTGTAGCTCTGCATCAGCCCAGGAGAAACGGGTGGACACATAACTGTAGCAGCGGTCTCCGAAACTGAACCAAAATGGAGGACAGGCTCCACGCTGGAGCTTGAAGGCAGGCAGATCTGAAGGAGATGCAGCACCCAGAACCAGAGCGAACAAGAAGAGAAGCATCAGCATGATGGGGTCTCGGTCTCTGTCTGTCTCTTAGAGGACGTGGTCTGCACTGTGGTGTGGTTTTCAGGATCTTACTAAGACAGATGAAGGATTTCTGACTTTTATATGCTCCAGAGAAGGTGTTTGCCCTGTTGGTCTGATAACACTGTTTCCATGCACGTGAAAGATACTATCACATGCACAGAACAAGATAAATCAATAACCTGGAGATACCACAAGCCTTTTCCCCAGAACACAGTATTGCATTTTCTCAAGAAGAATGATTAGATGAATATAATAAATCTGTAATATTATATCAGTTGGAACAAGAGAAACGTGATGAGTGGATAGCCATTAACCAGGACTGCAAGATGAAAACGAGGAAACGAAACACAATATTTTTATAACTGCTCATAAATGACATTTATTGATCTCTGAAGCTTTCAGGGGAAATTCACTGAACTAGTTTATAATTTATAAATTTGACCAATCGTGGTAGCACACAAGCAGCAGTTGTACCAGAGGATGTATTTTTATACACCTACACAGTTTTTCTTAAATAAATTGATCACTTTTTTGGGATGCATGAAAATTGATGTGGGCAGATATGTTGATGTTTCCAAACTTTTTTTATTCTAAATTAACACTAATATTTGGACACATTTACTGTTCTCATATTTTTTCTTTTACTAATAACTGCACTAAGTGCATCTAACAACCACTAACAGTGGCTATAATCACATGATAGCACATTCCAATAGTGTTTATAATGTGCTAAAGGTTGAGTATATTGTATTATAAGAATGAAAGTATAAATACACTTTGGTCGTGGTGAATAGAAAGATGTAGTGATGAGGCCTTCAACACAAAGGACTTTTAAGCACCTCATTACCATCAGTCCAGCTACTAACAAACTGGCCTTTAAAAATGGCCTCTGATCTTAAATGTTATTGTGACAATTTTTTTAAAACACAATATTACAAACACCAGACATCCCCAATCACCAGGCCATGGACTGGCACAAGGCTGTGGATCATTGGGTTGGGACGTTAAGAAATAAACTTAAATAATTTCATTACCCTTTTTTGAGTTACGGAGATCGAATGGGATTTTGTTTTAACAGAATGACCAGATCCTCTGTGTGACTTAACTGCACAGACTGTACACACAGGCCCTCTGTGACCCGATGAACACAAATGAGTGACACAAGATAAACTTGCTGTTAAACCTTGAGCTCTTGCACTCATCAACCTGCGTTCTGGACATAGTTACCTCTGCCAAGGAGGCTATGCTTTTGCCACCTTTTGTCAGTTAATTTGTTTGTTTTTTACTTTATTGACAGGATAACTCAAAAAGTTATGAACAGAATCTGATATGATTTTCAGGGAATTTTGGCCATGGCACAAGAAATAGGTGATTTTGAATCCGAAAGTGGATCTAAGGATTTTCAAAAGGTTTTGTTAACAATGAGAGATCGGGCAGTTTTAGATGTGTTTGCTAATAACTTAATAAGTTCTCTGTGGATTTTCAAGACTTTGTCAGGGAATGTTGGTCAAAGTGGTGATCTGAATCCAGGTGTGGGTCCAGTAATTTTTCAAGGATTTGTTTACAATTTTGTTTTATTATTATTTTTAATCTTTTTATCCCATACTTATTGTACATATTCTATTCCTATTCCTCACCTTAACTTTAATTTTTATTTAAAAAGTTTATTTCCTGCATTTCGTTTTTCTGCTTCTGTCCTGTTTGTAAATATACACTCTGTGAGTATCTAGCCTGTACTTAGAGAGTGAAGTGAACCGGCGTCAAATTCCTTGTATGTCTAACATAGCTGGCCAATAAAGCTGATTCTGATTCTGATTCTGAGATAGGACAGATTTCCACTTTTTTTTTTGACAATAACTCACCCAACAGTGTTGGACATGCCTTTGCAGAGGTTCCTGCTCTCAGAGCTTCTAGTTGTAAATATATTTGACTCTGTAGGATGTCTAACTGGAGGACACTCAAACACACAAAAGCACCCAACATCCTGAAGTGAGAGAGATAACTTAGAGGTCAGGGCTAATCAGTGCTTTCTGAGTGCTCAGATTGTGCTGCGTTTTAATAAGTTTCTCAACTGGTGACTTGCAGGCAACTGTGTTTCAAAATGACATTGTTCAGCAGCTGATTAAAATAGAGTGAGTCCATGTGAATGTCCCTCTGTTTTGGTTTAGAAAACAAACCCATGGCTCCTTCTGATCCTGTGTTATGGTGAGTTATATTAGCACATCATATTGGGGCTTGTTTGTCCCCCTCGATATGCAACTACTGTCCCGAAACTGTGTTGCCTTAGGTAAAACCAGAACATGGTACAAAATAGGTTAACTGCCACAGCCATGAGCACCAACATGATCAGGTCATACCAAGAAGAAATTCTCTTAATCAACAGTTAGCACTGGTTGATAAATCCCATAGTTTTTCTGTCAAGGAACTAGGCCGATGCTAACTGATGGATTGGCCTGCAAAAATACGCATCCTTGGACCAAACTATACAGTCAGAAACAAACAGGTATATTGTATCAACACCCTGCCTCATAAGTCATAATAGAATATTTCATAGGGTTTTATATTTACTGTTATGGAGGAGGAGCTCATTGAAGCCTTCCATCCCAGGGGTAAAGGGGTAATTAAGTTCATTTGTTTATTTAATTCATTTATTGCTGTAAAGCATTTCATCTGTGAATGCCTAGAGTTAAAGTGCAGTGTGACACACCAAAAGTAAGTGTTTAATTGTGAAAGACACTGTCATCATAGTGAGTTATAGTTACTGCTCTAAAGTATTATTGATACCCATAAGTGCTTATGACTGTGCGTCTGTGTAGATTCTCATTCATCCAGGTCATGGTTATCTTGAAGATTAAAAAAACAAGGTAACTGGACTATGTTGAGTTTGTTGGGAAGACGTTTCACTTCTCATCCAAGAAGCTTCTTCTTATGACTGTGATTATGACGTACTGCAAGATACTTTGTTTATTTGTCCCCATAGCTAAATTGGGGTGTGGGAGGAATCACAGACATTTGGCAACAAAAAACAGTTTTAACACAGTGACACAGTGTTAAAAACAAATAAATAGAAACATATAATTAAATAAACAATGCACTCAGGGGGGATTGGTTAAGTGTTTCAAAACACCTGGAAATACCTTTAGAACTAGAAAAGCACTCAGAGAGCGCAGACCTTGGCCAAGCAGCTCAGTTACGGCAGTGGCTTTGCAACAACCTCCATGAAAGATAAAATTTTGGATCACCAGATCCACAATAGTGCCAGGATCCGGACCAAACTCAGCACATACATGGAGATTGTTATCCTGTATAAACACAACAAATTTTGGGAACATCACTTAATATTTTAAGTTTATATGAATTATTGAATGTTGTCAATGGTATTTCCCATTATAAACTTCAATGTTATTTTGTGACTTCAGTCTGGATCTGATCCAGATGAAATTTACCTTGATGATAGAGACATAGACCCCATACTATCTTATAAAATTAGAAGCAAATCCGTTCAGTAATGGCAGGGATATCATTTTTTAAAATTATGACCAATGTAACTCGAGGGATTTTCTGAAATTTTGGGGATTTTTTGGTATCCAGCAATTATCCAGATCACCACCAAAATTTAATGGAGCCTTTCTTGGACCAAACCACACCTCTGGTAAAAAAAAAAAAATGCATGTAAATCCATCCAGTAGTTTTTCTTTAAAGTTGCTAACAGACAAACAAACAAAAAAAACATACGCTGACAAAAACATAACCTCCTTAGGAGAAGTACAAACAGTGAAAATATTCTCCTGCCAAGTTTTTGCTATCTAATGTGAACCTCAGTTGGGTAAAGCATCATTCTTTGGTTCAACTGAGTTTTCCAGCTCTAGTAATATGCAGGCCCATAGTTTAAGAAAACATTCTGGTGAAAAATAATGTTTTTTATTTGGGTTGTTGTTTAGGCTCATGTGACTGAATACCTGTGTCATTTTAACTGAGTCTTTCAGTTTGTGAAATGACTCTAAAGTGTTAGCTTTTAAAAGAGATCTGATGTGTGCTGGTATTAAAAAAAATCGTGACAAACAGCGTCCAGTTGACTGTGCGGTTGGAGTTATAGTTTGATTCTAAGAGCATTTTCCAGGAAATGTATGAAGTCAACACGTGCATGAACTCCAGAAGAATTTATCAAAACACATGAAGGTCAAGAAACATATCAATAGGTGTGGTCGTAAAATGAAAACAAGGAAATCACTCAGAAGCCGTTAACTCTCAGCCGTAATTGACCTCTGGAGCAAACAGGAGAGTTTTTATTGTTTGTTTTTCTTTGTTATCAGATTTCTATGGCATGATTTAGTTACAGTTCAACAAGATGCTACTGTATTAATCAACATCAGTCCACTCCACCTTATAATCATTATATCTGTTAATGTTAATATTAGATAGATCGCTCTATTCATGGTTGTTATTGATTTACCACGATAATAACAACAATTAATACTATGTAGAGAGGAGGACCCTCAAGAAAATGAGATGTCACATCTCAAGGGGCTAAACTTAAATAAATTTCATTTCAACAGAGACAATATGATGAGGACAGATTTGTGGTCTTGGGGTTCCTGTCTTTGTTGCCGTCATGTATTCTTATTATAGTCCCTTTGTCTTTGCTCCCCTTCCTCTGCCCACTCACACCCCCAACAAAGCCTTGGTTGGTGGCCGTTCAACAGGAGTCTGGTTCTGCTCAAGATTTCCATCTGCTGAACAGAGCATTTTTTCTTGCCACTGTGACTGTTGCCAATCATTGCAAAGTGCTGTACTCATGGTGGATTCATCTTGGGTCTGGAAGAATATATGCATATGTTTACATATGTATGTATATGTGTATTTTCATTTATGTATAAAATGAAGAATATGGCTTTGACTTAGTCTTCTATAAAGTGTCTTGAGCTATACAAATAAAGACTGATAGAATGATTGATGGACAAAATGCTTTTAAGTGTAGTGAAAGGATGGAATGAGAAAAAAGGCTTATCCACTGCCCAGTAAACTATGAGATATCTACACTGTTGTTTTGGTTTTTGTTTGTTAGATAAGGAGTATTTAATCTGATGTTTAGGTAAAACCAGAACATGGTACAAAATAGGTTTATTGCCACAGCCATGAGCACCAACATGATCAGGTCATACCAAGAAGAAACTCTCTTAATCAACAGTTATAAGCCTGAGGTATAACTAAAGACATCCAAACTGTCATGTTCCAGTGGAATCCATAAAAGACTGATATCAGCTTTTTACTCTCAATTGTGTTTACACTTCAAAAATCATGACACTGATGTTCATTCATAAAATTTAATGTAATGAACAAATGCAAGAACAAACAACTAAGTTTCATTCACTTTGTTCCCCATAATGCTAATTATTAGTGAGTATCAAAGCACTGGTTGATAAATCCCATAGTTTTTCTGTCAAGGAACTAGGCCGATGCTAACTGATGGATTGGCCTGCAAAAATACACATCCTTGGACCAAACTACAGTCAGTAACAAGCAAGTTTATTGTATAAACACCCTGCCTCATAAGTCATAATAGAATATTTCATAGGTTTTATATTTACTGTTATGGAGGAGGAGCTCATTGAAGCCTTCCATCCCATGAGCCATGAAAAGGGGTAAATATGTCCATTTGTTTATTTATTAAATTTATTTATCTCTGTAAAGCATTTCATCTGTAAATGCCTAGAGGTAAAAGTGCAGTATGACACACCAAAAGTATGTGTTTAATTGTGAAAGACACTGTTATCATAGTGAGTTATAGTTACTGCTCTAAAGTATTATTGATACCCATGTGTGCTTATGACTGTGATTATGACGTACTTCAAGATATTTTGTTATTTGTCATTTATTTATTTGTTTATCAGGAATCATAGACATTAGGTAACAAAAAACAGTATCAACACTGACAGTGTTCAAAAAATAATAGAAACACATTATTAAATTAACAAACTATACACTCGGGGGGGGATTGGTGCAGTGTTTGAAAACATCTGGAAATACCTTTAGAACTAGAAAAGCACTCAGAGAGCGCAGACCTTGGCCAAGCAGCTCAGTTACGGCAGTGCTTTTCTACAACCCCCGTAAAAGAAACTGTTCTGGATCACCAGATCCACAATAGTGCCAGGATCCGGACCAAACTCCGTGCATTCATGGAGGTTGTTATCCTGTATGAACATAACAAGTTTTGGGAACATCACTTAACATTTTAAGTTTATATGAACTACTGAATGTCATCAATGGGATTTCTCAGTATTAAGTTCAATGTTATTTTGTGATTTCAATCTGGATTGGATCCAGATGAAATTTACCTTGATGATAGAGACATGGACCACATATTATCTTATAAATTCAGAAGCAAATCTGTTCAGTAATGGCAGAAATATGATTTCTTAAAATTCTGTCCAGTGTAACTCAAGAGACTTTTTGAAATTTTGGGAATTTTTTTTGCTCCAAGACAAATATCCAGATCACCACCAAAATTTAATGGAGTCTTCCTTGGATCAAACCACACCTCTTGTAAAAATTTTTATGTAAATCCGTCCAGTAATCTTTCTAACAGACAACCAACCAACCAAACAAACAAACATACGCTGAAAAAAACATAACCTCCTTAGGAGAAGTACAAACAGTGAAAATATTCTCCTGCCACGTTTTTGCTATCTAATGTGAACCTCAGTTGGGTAAAGCATCATTCTTTGGTTCAACTGAGTTTTCCAGCTCTAGTAATATGCAGGCCCATAGTTTAAGAAAACATTCTGGTGAAAAATAATGTTTTTTATTTGGGTTGTTGTTTAGGCTCATGTGACTGAATACCTGTGTCATTTTAACTGAGTCTTTCAGTTTGTGAAATGACTCTAAAGTGTTAGCTTTTAAAAGAGATCTGATGTGTGCTGGTATTAAAAAAAATCGTGACAAACAGCGTTCAGATGACTGTGTGGTTGGAGTTATAGTTTGATTCTAAGAGCATATTCCAGGAAATGTATGGAGTCAACACGTGCATAAACTCCAGAAGAATTTATCAAAACACATGAAGGTCAAGAAACATATCAATAGGTGTGTGATCATAAAATGAAAACAAGAAAATCACTCAGAAGTAATAAACTCTCAACTGTAATTGACCTCTGGAGCAAACAGGAGAGTTTTTATTGTTTGTTTTTCTTCGTTATCAGATTTCTATGGCATGATTTAGTTACAGTTCAACAAGATGCTACTGTATTAATCAACATCAGTCCACTCCACCTTATAATCATTATATCTGTTAATGTTAATATTAGATAGATCGCTCTATTCATGGTTGTTATTGATTTACCATGATAATAACAACATTTAATACTATGTAGAGAGGAGGACCCTCAAGAAAATGAGATGTCACATCTCAAGGGGCTAAACTTAAATAAATTTCATTTCAACAGAGACAATATGATGAGGACAGATTTGTGGTCTGGGCATCCTTGACTTTGTTGCCGTGTGTGCCATATGTAAAATGAAGAGTATTGCTTTGACCTAGTCTTCCATAAAGTGTCTTGAGCTATGCAAATATAGATTGATTGATTCCTTCATTCATGCATTCATTACCTCCGCCAAGTTGGTTTTGTTTTCGCCAGGGACTGTCTGTTTGTTTGTTTGTCTGTCTGTTTGTCTGTTAGCAAGATTATGCAAAAAC
Organism: Cetoscarus ocellatus; assembly: GCA_037902135.1. Lineage (NCBI taxonomy): Eukaryota > Metazoa > Chordata > Actinopteri > Labriformes > Labridae > Cetoscarus > Cetoscarus ocellatus. The sequence continues at coordinate 71,357 of JBAMNC010000704.1, forward strand.
TACAAGATGGATTTACATGAAAGTTTTATCAGAAGTGTGGTTTGGTCCAAGGAAGATGCCAGTACTTATTCTTGCTGATCCGATTCAGACTGACGTCACAAAAAAACATTTAAGTTTATAACGGCAAATCCCATTCATTTACGGCATTATGGGAATTGTACTTTATCTGCAAACTGATGTCCAATTTTCAAGCCTTTGTCACTCCATTTCCCAGCTTCCATTGCAATGCCGGCAGAGGAGTTCTCCACGCCACTCCATCTGCTGTCTCTACTTTGTCCCACCCACAGCACCATCCAATTGGTTACACGCTCTGGTTGCACGCAGAGCATACCGATCAGCCAATCAGCACTGAAAGCTGTGCCTGCAGAGTTCTGCTCACAGACACAGCGGAGAGGAGGAAGATTGCCAGTGGAGAAGGGCCGGCACTGTTCTGCTGGTAATGTCAATATGGAAATAGTCCGTTATAGAAGAAGTCTGTGTGTGTGTGTGACTGTAACAACCTAACCCCCAAACTCCACATAGAGCGAACGTGCCGCGCACCGAAGCACCGGGGTTTTGCTCCAACCAAAAGGCTGGCAACATCGCCCACCAGAAGCACAACACCAACATCTGTACAAGCAGCAGCAAATTGGTTCAGTCAACAAGTTACAAGACCCACTCCTGAATAGGTCACTCTATTGGATGATATTTATGTCAACAATAATCACACTTCTTGCAGATTGATATTTTTCATTCCACAATGTGTGTGTAGGGCCCCATGATCCATGGGGGGCCCCATTTTGCTCAAGGGGATGTATTCTCCTTCTGATGCAGCCACGATCCGCTCTGTGGACTACAGACCTGGTATTTTCCATTTAAAGTGTGGCTGTTACCTTTGTTGTCTGTTAGTTATGTCCTTTTGCAGTGCAGCCGATCCACATGTGAACATTTGATCTAAATCCCTCCTGAATCTCTCAGCGTCTCCGTGCGCGCTCCTCCATCTACCGGTGAGCGTATAGACACAGGTAGACGCACGTCACAGGGACAGTGAGGGATCATCAGTCACTTTGTGTGATATTATAATTGAAACGGTGTCTTGACAGCTCATGTGCACTGTTAAAGTGAACATACTAAAAAAAATGACAAGTCAGGCTTTTGATGAATCATAACTCAACTTTCTTCAGCAGTCCAGCTCTGAGCCGCTGTTTTCACTCACTCACTGTTCTGTAAATGATAAATTCATCCTACGGTATCCTGGATCACTTATTGTCCATGATATATGAGCAATCTTTGAGGGATCAAGCTTCAAATGCAATTAACTAGTGCAGCGGCTCTCAACCTCTGTGTAGAGGCCCAAAGTGGGTCTCAGAGCTGTTTTCAGTGGACGGTGTATAAATCAGGTAAAAATGTGGCAAAACCGTCTTCAGTGCATGGAGGCCCTAAGAGGAAAAACATCCATCAGAGTATGTCAGAGTATACTCACTAGAATAAACCAGACTACACCACTGGAAGGTGGGTATGCATGTTGTTGTTGAAATAAAAAAGAAAATCTTTGTGGCATACACACCCCAGCTGCGAGCCTGCAATCATGAGACAGAAGAGAGGATAATTCTGTCTAGATGTGGACTGGAGATTAAATTTCCCTACGGCCCCAATGATCATTTATTCAATCACTAGTTAACTGCATATACATTCATCTCTGTTGAAAAAGGAGTGGTTAATTATTACACCTTTAGATACCAGTTTGAAAATGTAATGCTACTTGTTTGACTTAAAAAAAAATACAATATACGAGATATTTTCCATATCTGGTGTGTGCTTTTTTAGGGATGGGTATTATGTGTTTTTGAAGTAGACAAATTAACCAACGTAAGTGAGGACCCTAAGTGTTTATATGTTTTTGCACCCGGATGCTTTCACAACAGTTTTAAATTTGCATTTTCAACTTGTCCTTTTGACATATTCAACACCCCACCCAACTATTCATTTATATTAAAATATTTCATTTTTACTAAAACTAAACTAAGTGGCAACATATATTCAAACTGGCATTTAAAGGAGTAAAAATCTGAAAATATGGAATATTTGGTAGTTTTGAGCAGAGCTGAAGTGGGTTGAGAGATTTATGTGGGAAAAGTAGAAATACATCGATATATGATGATGGCTTTTTTTTGCCTGTTCATTTTTGGCTTTAAGGTCCCCAAAGGGTGCAAAAAGTGTCAGTAGTGTATAACAGACCTGTAAGGAGAACTGACAATAGATTAAAAAAACATCTCAAACAAGAAATATTCTTGTAGAAATTCATGCCATAAGATGTTACACAGCCATAATGATCATCAAATTTCAAAAAGAAAAAAGTGGCAGAGGAGTCCCTAAGAGAGATGCTAATGATTCATTTGGACTGTTGGGCTGCTGGAAAAGCTCCTTCATCCAAACACACAGACGATTAAAATCAAATGATGATTTATGAAAGCATGAAACAATTCAGTCTGATTCAATTTGATCAAGTAAAGTTTGACTTGATCTGATTCAAATAGATCATGAAATCCAAAGAGCTTTTATGTTTGATAGTTTTATGAAACTGGAAAAAGGGAAACAGTCATTTGAAATCATAAATATTCTTTGAGTTTGTTTTTAAAAGAGACAAATATCAGGCCTCCTGTACAAACAAAAATTCTGAAACTGTTTCTGATATTCTTATTGTCACACACCTGTCAAAGTATCACAGTTTGATGTTTAGTTTGGGGGACAAACAAGTTTATTTATTCAACTGGTATAGAATATCTACCCCTCTGCGGGCCTACTTCATGTTATTGGCTGCCCAAAATTCTGCCAACTTTAGTCAAACTATCTAATTCTTTCAAAGTGACACAAATTAAAGACAATTTAACTGTTCAAGAGGATTTGAAAACATTGTAGAAAAGCTCTGTCATCTTACAAAATAATGCGATGATATAAGAGGACAATGAAAAGAGAAAAAAATCACAGAACAACTTATACTTAACTCTTATGTGTAGATATAATTTATTTTACTGTTCCCCTGTGATGGTGAATATTTTGTCTGCATGTCATTTAGGCATGGTCATCTCCTCTCGCTCTGTACAGGACAGTTGCTTGTAAAGCTGCTTCATTTTGAGGAACTTGAAACTATAATCATAACTTGTCATTATTCAGTTAGAGACATTTATAAACTCAAAATATACAGTGTTATAATTAATGAAGTGGTCTGTGCTTAATTTACTGTACTAAAGGACTACTACTGTACCTCAAAGTATCATAAATGAGTTCATGATTATTGCATTGTCCTGATTACACAGTATTTTCTTGTACTTTAATGTAGATACAAGTTAATAAAATGCTCTCACCAACATGAAAGGTGACAAATAGCACTATTTTATGGAGAAAAAAAAAGAAAATTATAACAAATAGAGACATGAAGTTTTTGCCGGACAATGACAATATGTTAATTCTGCTTTTTTTTTTTTTTTGTTTAATGCTGGTGTCATGTTAATACAGTTCATGGGAACTCAGTTCAGAATGTCCAAATTCAGGAGTGATGGCCACAGCCACATGGGTAATATTCACCCTCACCCTCACCCTAGTTTGACACATATTTTGCAGTCACAATAACACATCTACACATTATTTTGATTCAGTATGAGTTTATCAGTTGCTTTATGTCTTACACTGCTCAAATTTAGTGTGCACAATTTATTGATTGTAAGATTTAGATCAGTTTTCTGTCATTAATTCTGGTCTCTTTTCTTTGACTTACCTGGATGTTGGGGGAGGGGAACTTCCTGGTTGGAGGTAAGAGGTGTGGCCAAAGCCTGAAAGGACCATTGGGTTGGACCAAATCTGCTGATGTCTTAGGGGGGATTTGGGTTAAATTTAATGTGGCAGCCATTTTGTTTACCCCCTTTGCTTCCTTTGGTTTGGCCAAACCACTAAAGATAGACTTCCTTTGTGTAATTTTGTGAAATCTGTTTTATTGAGATGATCTTTTGTTTAGTTTATTTTTACCTCCACCAAGGATTATGTTTTTGCCTGTGTTTGTTTGTTTGTTTGTCTGTTTGTTTGTTAGCAAGATTCCACAAAAACTACAGGACAGATTTTTCAGAAATTTTCAGGAGATGTTGGGAATGGCCCATCTTAGAAATGATTAGATTTTGGTGGTGATTAGATAACCACCATTAGTGAATGATTGTTTTTGCTCAACAACTGTCTAAATAATAATGATATCAACATGATTGTGAGTGCTAGGTGTGGGTTTTCAGGGTCAAGGAATCATTTTATCATGGTAACTTTATCATGGAGCTATTGTTTATAGATGTAACTGCAATATATGAGCTACCTTGGCTGAGGTTTGCACTCTCCCAGTGATTTCTAGATGTTATATTTATTTGACCTCTTTTAAAGATCTAATTCATAACATTTTGGTTGTTAAATATGACTGACTTTCTTTTGGGTAAAATAAAAACCCACATTCTTTAAATTAATCCTGTGATCCCTTACAACATTTTTTTGTAATAGTTCAATATTAGAATAAATTTTATAAATGAAAGCAGAGGATTTTTCATATTATGAAAACAACAAATGCACATATTACTGATATTGTTGCCTGCAGCAATTTAATTACCAACTATCCCTCCCCTCAGTTTTGAGTCTGCTGTGGAAGTTTTACTCTGGTGCATGCTTATACTTCAAATTTGACTTACACTTCTCATTTCTGTCTCACCACACACATATGAGCTCCTGTCTCGCATAAAAACCTTCACTTTACTTCATCAGCATTTGAATGGTTTAAGTCATTTTATGACGTTTTCCTTACAGGAGCAGAGTCTCACACATAGATGACATTTATAACATACACATAGATTAGCTGAGCGGCACACAGATGTCCTTGTCCTTGGCCCACACACATAGTTCCAACTAAGACATCAGCTGTTTGTGTCTAAATAATGTAGAGATGGTGCCGGGACAGCGTCTTTGGACTTACACATACACACACACACTCCCACATTCACAAACACACATACACACATACCAAACACACATATCCTTGAATTGCTATGCTTTAAATGTGTGCACTTCTTCCTATGTCTTCAGACTTTCTCTGCAGATGATGGACTGCCCATCCCTGTTCCTTTGATTGTCTCCGGACTTGCAAGCCTGTATTTTCCCTTTTGTAATAAAAACTCACAAAGGCAGCATTGGTTCAAGATCCTTCATTTTTCATCTTTTTTCATTCTTGTGGGAAGATATACAAATTTGCCATTACAAGTCTATGCACTGTTCTGTTCATATAAAGTCACATTCAACCTGAATATAAATCCTAAAAAAGGGATAAGTCCTGGAACATTATGTAACCCTTAAAATGTCTTTCTCATGTTATATAAGACAAAAAGAAAAGTGACAAAGCTATGAGTCTGTTCATTTTTAAAATCCTGGAAAAACAGTGAAGTTCAGTGTGTATTCTGAGATTTGCTTTAGTGCTTCCCCTTATCTTTTGTTGCTCTCTTTCTTTGTTGACTTCAAGGGTTAAACACATTATCTTGCAGTAGTTGTGGATTTGAGAAAAGGTCTCTACAGTCTATATGGCAAGTCAGACTCACTTGCCCTTCAACATCTGTGGCTTAATCCAAACCCCCCTATGGATTATGACGTTCATCATATGTGGGATGGATTCCTTCAGTGCTTAAACCGTTCACTATGTTACAGGAGCCCTATGATATAATTCAGGCACCGTTCAGTGGATGTTTTAAATTTAGACACTCACCTCACCGAGCCAAACCCTCAAGGGGCTCTGCAAAACCCACAGTTAAACCCTTTGTGAAATACTTGCTGTCCGTGGTTTTGCTGAAAGAGTTGCAATAAACTGATCCATTTGATTTTTGGTCTTTCACTGCTAAAAATTGCTCCAACCCAAATTGCTCAACCCCAGAAAATATTCCTGTGATATGAAGACTAGATTAGACCATAATTAGACCTAGACAATTTCCAGGGAAATCATGAGGGGGGTTCGGGCGGCGGCCGGGCATTTCGGTATCATCACGGTCCAGCCTGAAGCAGCATGCAGCCGGACAATGGCACAGTGAAATAGTTAAGAACCTAAGGAGAGATGTCAGGAGACCTTATTCATGTGTTTTAGACATATGTGGCTTAATTAGTAATCACCTGGCACCACATCTTCAGCTGGCTTCTCTATATATCTGGTGGTGTTTACCCTCCCTAACAGCTGTGGTAACATTATGGCTACAAATGGACTGTGGCTGTGATTGGCAACATCTATGTGTAGATAGATGTGTGGATGTGTAAACACTTTATGGGTGGGGGTTCTGTGTGAAGTGAGGTCCCTTTAACTTCATCAACACACACACATACACATAATGCGCCCTTCGCGTGCCCCTTCATAGACCAGAACACCTGTGCGTGAAACTTCAACGGGAGAGAAAGAGCTCTGATACATTGATACATTACCTCAGATCCATGGGTGGAAAGCCACTGAGTTAAATCAGACTGAATAAAAAATTTGTGTAACGATAACAAGGGAAAAGTGGTTGTGATTGTACCAAAAATAATCATAAACAGAAGGGACTGGAGAAAGCTATAGCTGACAGGTAAAACACACTTTTATTTCTTCACACATATTCTGGAATATGTTTGATTTAATTATTTCACTGGAATTTCTTTAAGCCCAGCTTCAGTATACACAAACAACAAAATCACTTGAAGAAAAGTTTCCTTTAAAAATTGTGACACATACAACAAGACCACAGTAACCTGTGTGTTTGTTTCACATGTATCAGAAAAGTAAAGATTGCAGAAATGTTTCTCTCACATGAAAGTGTCTCCTTGTACTTAAGCAGTTAATTCAAAGTTATTAAAAACAACAAAGACAGACATGAAGATGGAATCGACTGAAGCATACAATTTTCAACAGTTTCTAGCGACTCTTTGGAGTGGCACAAACTGAAGGAGCTTTTCGAGAACAATTAGAATCATTCCATTTCAGAGTCTCAATAAAGTTACACTCAGCACAATGTTCACGTCCATCTTTATTGTTTGGCTCTACTGGAAGCCAGTAGAAGAATCTGGCTGGAGATCCATCTGACCACATCCAGCTGCCTTCTTTGTGGATGTCACTGAGTCCGATCCAGGTTCTTCCCAGAGTGGGGTCAAAGGTCTTGATCAGGGATTTGACATACTCGTGCTCCTCCAGGCTGTGAATGGACACCAGGTTGGCTCCCAGTGACACACAGTGGAGCTCTGCATCAGCCCAGGTCATTTCAGTTGCCACATACTTGAAGAAGCGGTTGTTGAACTTGAACCAGAAAGTGTCACAGGTACCATTTTGATGCTGAACTGGATTTCCATCTGAAAGAGACAGAGCACCCAGAGCAAACAGGAAAAGGAGCAGCTGCATGATGGTGTCTCAGTCTCTCTCTCTCTCCCTCCAGAACTTTGTTTGGGATGGTATCACTGAGCAGGTAAAGGCAGGAAAGAGTCCTCTTTCTTTTATATGATTCAGAGAGGGAGTTCGCTCTGTAGGGGATTGGTCCAACACATCTGGCACTTTGAATTGTACACAATGACGCACTGACTAAAAAAAGATAAAAAATATATTGATTTTTTTTAACCATTCTGGTAAATCAGAGTCTCCAAATAAAGTTTTGATAAATGCTCTCCAGGAGCAGTTTTGTCCTGACTTTAACTATCAGCCGCAGTGCATTGTCAATATTTTAACTGGCCTGGGGAGCACCAGGACCACATAGTCCACCGAGTACAACCGAACCATACTCAGAACCAGTGGCGGCTGGTGCCAAAAATTTTAAGGGGGGCGCAGCTTTGGAGGAAACAAACCAAAGAAGCGCTCCATACTACAGTGAAAAGAAACTAAAGACAAAACATAATCACTATACAACCTACTTTGAACAATGCACTATTTGAACAGAATTTTGCCCTCCTTTCCTTCGGGGCTGCAAATTTCTCAGTGACCCTCTGACTGAAGTCCATCATATCTGTCACCAGTCTCTCTTCCATTGACAGCATGGCCAGTGCATTCAGCCTGTCCTGGTTCATGGTGTTTCTGAGGAAAGTTCTGAGAAGCACCTCAGCTCCTGCAGTGGTCATGGGTGTGGTGATGAGGATCTTTAGCAGAGTGACAGTCTCTGAAAATACCTCTCCAAGATTATTTTCCATCAACAACTGGATAAGATCCACAGCACCACAGCAGGCCTTGAACTTCTCCTTGCTGTACATAAGGCTGAGCTCTGTCTTCAGCTTTAGTTGAGCACTGGGTCGGCCTTCAAGGTGCTGCTGAGAGAATCTTCAGGAACCATGGCGTGGTACTGTGTGAATCTGTCATTAAAAAATACATAGAAAAACACATTTTATTACCAAAAGTTAACATCAGTATTTACTGAAAAAAAACAATACAACAGCCAAAGTTTAACCTGCTCCCAGAAAATAAAGCTGTAATTTATGTCAGTTTCACTATTTAATGAACATTTCTTGTGTCACCTGAACAGTGTCTTATCCTATACCTGATGTCTCATGGCTCAAGATTGTAAACACAAACAGAATCTTATGTACCACTAAACTGATGCTTTAAAACTATGGGTAAAACTATGTGATACAGTTTTGGTATAGATTAACTGTAAAAAGTATGAACAAAACAAAACAAATAAGAAAAAAAAAAACAAATAAGAAAAAAAACACAGATACAAGCATGCAACACAAGAGGGTTTTCAGCAAAACTACTTCAAATTTTAAAAAGTCAAAAAAATAACTTTACATTACAGGAGTCTGTTTCCATCTGCTAAAACTTTTGAATACTTTAACTTTGTACCGTTATGTGCAGTATTCAGTCAGCAAAAACCACCAACAGAATGTATAATTTTTGCATCCAAATAGAACATTTTATTATAGCAACTAAACATATGGTATACAAATGTATATAATGACAATACTATATATATTTATATTGATATTTATTATTTTTTATCACATGTTTAGTTGCCATAATAAAACTACAAAATTTAAAGACAAGATATACATTTTGTTGGTCTGTTTTCGTTGATTTTATACTGTGCACAATGGTACAAGCTGGAAAGGTACAAGGTAAGTGTCAAATCTAAAAGCTCCAGTGGATTAAAAAATAATTCTGTAATGGACATACACCTAAGAGGTAAAGAATTTGTGACGTTTACACTTTTGGGACTAATAAAACCCCACTGTTTTCACCAGTAAACTGCAACACATAACTTGATAGCATTATCAAGTCTTCTTTTCGTAATTTTTCAAAGGCTTTCACACAATGTAACAGAAATATTTAATGAGCAGTGCAATAAACCTCTGAATAATCTGCATGCATTTGTGTATTACAATTTCTCCTATCTTGTTCCTGCTTTGCCATGATTTTTACAAATATATTTTTATAGGTCCCTTAATATAATATTATAATCAAAATAATGCATCAAATTTGTCAATTAAATTTAAAATGAACTTCTAGTAGGGTAAAAACAAACTTACCCACCCAATAAAAGCCCCAATTCCTCCTAAAAGTATGTTGTTTTTGTAAAAATATGCAAGAATTAAAAATTATATAGATTTTTTAGAACTTAAGTCTGCAAAAGGATAATGTTCTACTGAACAAAGCATTTATATCCTCTTGGCAAACTCATTTTGTGGCTCCTGATCTATAGTTTAGTGCCATGTGTGACATAAAATGCAAAACTTTGCCCCTTGAATTATGTTATGTCTACTAGGAAAGACACATCCTAATCTAATCTTCAGTGTAGCACAGCCTCTTACTGATTTTCTCCTCCAATGCAATCTCACCTCTTCAGTGGTCCTCTGACGGATCTCTGGACGACGCCTCTCCGGTGCATGGGAGCATCGGTCGGACGCGTGAGGATACGTGAGGTACTTGCGCATGAGTAAATCAAATCTGCTGCGGTGACGTGTAGCTATGATTGACAGCGCTCGTTGTCCACTCACACGAGGAAAAGACACACCAGAACAATACTGATTCGCTGCCAGTCCGGGAGTGTGCGGGGTGCGCCCCTGGGGCAAAGTCTAAGCGGCCAATCCCAAAGACGCCTCAGGTCACATGCTGAGCAAAAGTTTAAGGACTTGCATAGACACCCATTAGGCCGGCGCTCCTCTGTACGTAAACTATGTATTCACAACACAGTAACTGCGTAAAAACATTGTGAAACCCCTTTTATTGAATGGTGACAGGTGCTGCTGAGAGACTATTACTATGTGGTAAAAATAAATGTTTTTATCCGTTATTTTTTATAATTTAAAGACAAATTATGTTGTGTTTAACTCGACTTTCTCTGTTGAATTTTGGAGGGGGCGGCGCCCCAGCGCCCCCTATTGACAAGCCGCCACTGCTCAGAACCCCAACACCCCTCAAATCATTCATTCATTTTCTATACCGTTGTGATACCATCATTCAGTGTCACGGGGGGACGGAGCCTATCCCAGCTGTCATTGGGTGAGAGGCAGGTACACCCTGAACTGGTGGCCAGCTGATCACAAGGCCACATAGAGAGACAGACAACTAGTCAGGCTCACACTCATACCTAAGGACTATTTGGAGTCATCAATCAACCTAATGGTCAGTGGGAGGAAGCCGGAGGGCCCGGGGAGAACTCACGCATGCACAGGAAGAACATGCAAACTTCACACAGAGAGGATATTGTTGAAACGACCCGGGTATCGCACAGGCGACCTTCTTGCTGTGTGAGGCATGTGCACTACCTGCTGCACCACCTTGCCACCCCACCCCTCAAATCAGACCTAATCAATTTATTAAACCAAACAAAAAAATGTGATGTGAAATACTGGGAAGGAGCAACCCAAAATTAAAGCAAATTACTACATCATTTGGCCCTTTAACAGACGATAAAATTTGGCAGACCACCTGAGCACCATAGCAGATCCTTCACTGAGTCCTGACGGGTTACAGACTCAGTGACCACGTTAGCTATAGAGACAGGTTGCTGCAAAAAGTGCTGGCTCCCAGAGGACAGTCTCTTCCCCAGCTGTGACACCCAAAAGGTAGTGACTGAGCTCCACTTGCACACATCCTCCTCCTAATATCAGGCTGAGAGAGGCCTACCATCCCCAAACTAGAAAGCACTCGGAGAGAGTTAACCTCCTCCAAGGTAGCTCACATATTGCTGTTACATCTGTAATCAATAGTTCCATGATAAAGTTAGCATCACAATATGATTCCTTGACCCTGAAAACCCACGCCTAGCACTCAGAACATGTTGATATCATTATTAGTTAGACAGTTGTTCAGCAAAAACTTTTGTTCACTAATGGAGGTTATCTGGATCACCACCAAAATCTAAAAAATTTTAAGTTGGGCCATTACCAACATCTCCTGAATATTTCATCAAAATGTGTCCGGTAATTTTAATGTACTCTTGCTAACAAATATACGCCGGCAAAAACATAACCTCTTTGGTGGAGCTAATAACAAAAATATCCACAGATTGAAAATACAAGTGATGTTCAGAAAATCCCATATATACTGGGAGAATTGCAAAACTGTGCCAAATATATCCAAGTGTGTGAGGGGCTGAGGACAACCAGTGAAACCAGAACACACACATGACCACAGCATAGAAATTTCTAGACATTTGATATAACCTGTTTTTTTCATATGTATTTAATCATAAATCTTTTTATTTGAATTTTCTTTCAAGCTTTAACCCAATAGCTATTTCCCTTTTATTTAAAATTATTTTGCTATGATTATCATTATCTTATGAAATACAATGACAATATTGTGACACATTCATGCAAATAAACCTATTTGAATTGTAAATAGTGAATTATATGCTCAGACAGAAAGGGCTCTCTGGGGGACATCATTGGTCTAACACATTTGGCACTTTGATCGTTACACACACTGACAAAACAAAGACCAAAAAACATCCATTTACCAGAAAGGTCATCAAACTCTGAGTCTACAAATAAAGTTTTGATAAATTCTCTGCAGGAGCAGTTTTATCCTCCTGAGACTTGTACTTTTCATCTGTTGTGCATTTTCAAGTTCTTCCAACTGTTGGTCTTAGTTTGGAACTGTTTACCTTAACACTGTTGTTGAACAAGAAAAGAATTCAGTAAAGCCATTCTTGTCTAAAATGAGGGTTGTTAATTTTGCAATATTTCACGATTTTATTTAATTCCAGTTTTGAGTACCACAGCTTGACTAAAAATAGATTTTTTTGATTCTATAATTCAAAATCCATTCCCTACTTGTTATAAAAATGTGTATTTCAGGATCTGTTGAACACTGGGAGGCTGCTCGGGAGAAAACAACAGCAGATTTGCTGTCATTTTTTTTGTTTTGTCGCCCCAAAATGTTTACTTCATGTTACCTTAGCTCTTTATGGCTAAACCTCTGAACAGTGAATAACTAGTATGGTTATCTCTAAACAAAGAAGGTCTAATGCAGCCCTTAAACATCCTTTATCAGTTTCAGAAACAACATGGGAGAAAAGAAAACATGCAACATTTTCTATTGGGACACCTCTAGACAAAATACACTAACTTTTTGGTCTGAACATCAGCTGTACTGGAAACTTCAACATAGCAGTGAAAGAGTTGAGAGATGAAGCAAGAAGGGCTTTTTATATGCAATCAGACCAAATATTAAATTTGATATTCCAATTACAATCTGGCTCAAATATGTTCAGTTTGTACTAAAACAGATTATTCTGAATGGCAGTGAAATCTGGGGACCAAAATTAAGTCACTTGGCACATGGGGCAAAAAATAAAATCAAAATCTGCAATTTTTGAAAAATAAAAAAAAAACTCCAATTTGGCCAAAAACACAATGATGCTGGCCCTGTAACCCAGCTCAAATCAACATCGTCCATTTTTGAAAAAACAGTCAAAATTGGCCCAAAAAACGATGATGCTGGCATTGTCTCCCAACTGCTGCCAAACTGTCAATTGTTCAGAAATTTCAAGAAACAATGACTTCGGAAATGTTGCCAAATTCTAGACAAAATTGGCCAACTTCAATAGCAGTGAATATTGGGCCCAAAAACGACAACCCTACTGCCAAACTTGACTGAAAATCGTCCATCTTCAACAACAGTAAAAATTTGTTGTTGATGTAATATGACTTTCCCTTTGCAGTATTTGTGCCTTTGTCTCTGAGAGTGGTGCTTTTCTCTGTGCTGTGATGAGGTGAGCCGATAAACTGAAGGTGATCTTACTCAGGGCAGGGAGAACGGAGCAGGTGTGCCTTCTTGATCCAGTCGTGCCTGTTGTGTCCCCGTTATTCATCAAAACGACACATTTTCAAGTCGTCCAGCTTTGATTTATCATTTTCAATCACATCTCATTTCCAAATGACAAATTTGTCCAGCAGGGACTTGTCTTGGTTTTGTGTGCAGTTTAGGAACAACCCTTAAAGGACCATGCTCCCAATTTAGCCCCTGGGTACAGTGGTTCTCAACCAGTGGGTTGGGGCCTAAAAGTGGGTCACAGAGGTTTTTTTTTTTATAGTGGACCACGACTTAGCCGAGAAAAAAATGTGACAAAATGCTTAAAATGTATGAAAGTCTTGAGCAGACAAACACCAACATATTAATTTCACTCTGTTGTGCTGCAACAAGTCAAGGTCAGTTGTTTCCTCTGCCAAGGAGGTTATGATTTTGCGGTGTACTTTTGTTTGTTTGTCTGTTTGTTAGCAAAATTACAAAAAAACTACTGGATGGATTTTGGTATAATTTTCAGGAGATGTTTGCAATGGCTCAACTTTAAATGATTAGATTTTGGAGGTGATCCAGATAACTGCCATTAGCAAACGATCATTTTTGCTGACTAACTGTCTGACTAATAACGATATCAACATATATCTGAGAGCTAGGGTCTTGATAACCATTAAGATATAAAGGTGACTGGTACTAATGATTGAACAGTAGAGACCCACTGCTTCTACTCAGTGTGTATGTCATTTAAAAAGCACAATATATCAATATTTTTCCAGCCACTCCCTGAATCAACCCATGATGCCATTCGTAGATCCAGCAACAGACAAATATTTTCCCCCCAAATCCACCATATTTGATATACCCGTCAGCATTCAGTGAAGTTTTAGAACCAACTAATAAATGACAATGTCAAAACAGTAATCTGAGTTTGAACCCAGAACTTCTGTTTTGATTGAGTTCAGTCAAACTGGTTTTGTATTCTAATTTAATAAAATGGCATCACATTTGATGAATCTCGATAATGATTTGATGATATAAATCTCAAGAGAAAGAGATTTGGGGTTATAAATGGGCAATTATGATAATCCTTGCTTTTAATTACATGACATTTTAAAGAATAGAGAGAGTACGTCTCTTAACAGAAACCAGTGTTGTCAAAATTATTAGGATAAAACGCATGAACTTCGAATTACTTGTAATGCCACTTGTTTTTTCTACTCTTGACTATCGCCCACACATTAAACTTTTGCCCCTTGGCCCTGTCCTTGCATCAGAAGGACAGTGAGGGACTCAGCAGTTATGTCAACAGATGACTTGGAGAACAGGATGAACTTTAAAGCTCTGCCAGATGACTGCCTCCACAGACCAAAGTTTCCACCTGTGACTCGAGCTACACACAGACTTTAATTGCATACTGCTAACTGACCAGAGATCGCTCCCTCCCCTCATCCAGAGGAGGATCCATTTACATGAAGCAGCATCTTTAAACACCTGTTGCTCCTGCGTTGATTTTAAGAAAGGACACTTTTATTCCTTTTGATATGTTTGTGGAGATTGTTTTGACTCCCATACCTCTGCCTGACCAGCCCCCCCACCCAGAGGAGAATCTGTTCTCAGCACGAAGCAGAGAGAGAACACTTTTCTGCTCCCTTTTACTGTTGTGATCAGTTTTTGCTCTGCATCTAAGCTAACATTGCTAAATACAGAAGTTCCTTATTTTCTCATCAAAATAAAAGCAGGGTAATTTAAACAGTAGGAAATGTTGCCTTTGCTAAATCTGGTGCATATTACAGAATAAAACCATGACAACACATTTCAAAATAAAATCTCTGATCTTAATAGAAAACCTTTACTGTTAAGTCCCACAGAGAAATAAACGGTCAACTCCTGAAGTGTAAATCCTGTCACATCAGCAGAGCATCATTGGACATCACTGAGTCATTTTGTACATGAACTTTCACACACTTCTGAATGACCAGCAGTGTCAAATAGTTTATTTGACAGAATAAGAACTCTGAAGCTGACTCCTACCTTAGAGTCAGTATTTCAGATCATATTTATTTTTCAATGGAGCATCAGTTTAAGTGGAAATAAATCTAAAAATAAAAAATGTAAAAAATGTATTTGCATTCACCTGATTTATGTATTGGTAAACTCCTAAGAACCACTGTACTTAATCAATATGCACCCGACCCTAAAATAAAACACTGAAATAAAGTACCAATATTCTAAATGTGCAATTAAATGAGATAACTATCAGAGGTTGGAGATTAATTGGGATTGAAAATATTGATCGTTTGACACCCCTTAAAGGTGCAGTGTGTAGAATTTGGCAGCAATTCGCCAAACAGAAATGGTGAATATAGGATATAATGTTTCTATTTGTATGTAAAGTCCGTCAAAGTAGGAGTACAATCATCCCCATAAAAATGTTTGTTTTATTTTTATTTAGTTAGAAAAAGCTTCAAAAAATTTACATTACCGCGAGTCGCGTTCATGTAGGCCAACATAACGATCCGCCATGCTGCCTACGGGTGGAATTTAGGGTCAGAAAGAACAAAACACGAATCTATCCGCCGGTTCTGAAATCTACCTGTAATTCAGGCGAAGAAGAGGAGAGAGGATGGCGGTGGATGTTGAGGCAGTTGTTACTCTGCACTAGGGATCTAAATTGTGTGTATTTTACAGTTAAAGCTTTGGAAATGGAAGACCACATTTATTCGAAATCACTCGAGAGTCGAGAGTCCGGTCAACTTCTGTCGAAAAAAAGAAAACATGATGAAATGAAGCAGAATCGTGACAGAAAGTGTCAAAAAACAAGGGTAAACATTAGTGTTTTTCAAATTTATATCACTGCATGATCATCTTCATGCTGCTAATGTCAGAGTCAAGTTACACTGCTGTTGCAAACTTTAAGGACCAACACAGACTGTAAACCACTGAGCTGCTACACAATTACCGTATTGTGTTGGTATTGTAAATTAAGTGCATAATCGGTGGGTGTAGAAATAAGTACTCCATTAATCATATTACAAAACTCTCATTCGTCCGGCCCAGCTTTCCGCTACATTGTACCCACTCTCTCTCTCTCTTCTCTACCTTATTTTGCCGAATCTGCATCAGGGCTTGATCTGATTAGCATTAATGCGCTAATGTTTGTTTGTGTTACTACAAGTTTACAAAACCTACCATCGGCAGCTAACAACTGACCTATAATCTATAAAAATAATGGTTACAAACCTTGTCACTTTAGTAAATGATGCCGTGTTCATGATCCCTTTTGGTCTTCACAGGCTTCCGTTGCTCAGCGATGTGGCGTTTTGGTTTCGGTTGGGCTCATTCTAGAATCTGAACAATAGATGTCGCTCAAATGCCGAATTCTACACACTGCACCTTTAAGAAAACTCAACTGAATATAACATGGTATAAACAGGGGCGGAGCTATGTGGTGGCATTTGCAACTCTCTGGCCACCCCACTGCTGCAGGATAATTTGATAAAATGCAGAGCAGAACATTAGTTCACTGCAGCACCCAACGAAATGTCTGCGGGAGGAGAGCAGTGACTTCACTTGGACTTTGGCCTAATGACTCGAAAGTACTTGATCTTTAACTGTGTATATCAAATCCATGCCCGGGACAGTTTCCTAACCCTTCTCCGACCTGATGTCTTTTATCAACGAAGAAATCATTCTCCAAGGGGAATGATTTCTTCGTTGATAAAAAACTCAATGGTCTCTTCCTCCCAGTCGTCCACGCTGCTGTCCAGCTCATCAGTGTCCACTCCTCCTCTGAGCTCCAGGCAGATGCTCTTCTGTTCTTGGTAAGACTGCAGCGCTGCTTCCCTGTAGCAACGGGAATCTATACCAAAAACTATATCACATAGTTTTACCTTTAGTTTTAAAGCATCAGGTTAGTGGTACATAAGATTCTGTTTGTGTTTACAATCTTGAGCCATGAGACATCATGTATAAGATAAGACACTGTTAAGGCGACACAAGAAATGTTCATAAAATGGTGAAAATGACATAAATTACAGCTTTTTTTTTCATGGGAGCAGGTTAAGCTTTGGCTGTTTTATTGATTTTTTTTCAGTGCTGATGTTAACTTTTGGTAATAAAATGTGCTTTTCTATGTACTTTTTAAAGACAGATTCACATAGTACCACGCCATGGTTCCTGAAGATTCCCTCAGCAGCACCTTGAAGGCCTACCCGGTGCTCAACAGGAGCAAGCTAAAGACAGAGCTCAGTCTTATGTACAGCAAAGAGGAGTTCAAGGCCTGCTGTGGTGCTGTGGACCTTATCCAGTTGTTCATGGAAAATAATCTTGGAGAGGTATTTTCAGAGACTGTCACTCTGCTAAAGATCCTCATCACTACACCTATGACCACTGCAGAAGCTGAGAGGTGCTTCTCAACCTTAAAAAGAATCAGAACTTTCCAGAGAAACACCATGAACCAGGACAGGCTGAATGCACTGGCCATGCTGTCAGTGGAAAAGAGACGGAGATGATAGACTTCAATCAGAGGGTCACTGAGAAATTCGCAGCCCAGAAGGAAAGGAGGGCAAAAATTCTGTTCAAATGTTGCATTGTTCAAAGTAGGTTGCATTGTGATTATGTTTTGTCTTTATTTATTTATTTATTTATTTTCACTGTAGTATGGAGCGCTTCTTTGGTTTGTTTCCTCCAAAGCTGCAACCCCCTTAAAATTTTTGGCACCAGCCTCTACTGGCTCTCACTATTATTGATGTTTATAACCTATTTTGTCTCTTTGCACGAAAAATGAGATCAGAACTGCAACATTTTATTCCACTAAACAAATTAAAGTGGTTGATCCTTTTGAGATTTGGGTCTGTGACGGCCACAGGCCTTGGGGTCAGTATGTGTGTCCTCCTGCTTTCCTGCCTCTGCTTTCATTCCCAGATCCTCCTGACCCTCTCCTCCTTTAGAGATTGGCTATACCTGCTTGGAGCCTTTAAAAGCTGGTGGAATCCAAGACGGCTCTCTCTCTCTCCCTCCTTTTGTTCTTGGGGAAACAAGACACTAAAAGAAGAAATTTAGGTGATCAATCTTGGACAGCAAGCCGATATAGGTTTATGATTATTTACATTTGTGGAGATTTCCTGTTAACAATCTAATTCATAGGGGTAGTGACAGGCCTACACTTATAAGGCCACACTAAAAGGTCCTAATAAAAGAAAACAACCACAGTAACAATTATAATAATAAAAACAGAATATGAAAACTGATTGCCACCCCTATGTGAGTAATTGTCTCCCCTTGGCCACCCCAGTAAAAAATTTCTGGCTCCACTACTGGGTATAAAGAGTATTAAAACAAGAAGGAAGGAAAAGACAGATGAAAATTTAAAAGAAAATTTAGAGGAAAAATCAATTTTCGAATGAAATTGATGAATGAAACAAAAAGGCTGAGAGTTATACATCTGAAGGGGTATTTGTGGTATTATGATCATTAAAAAGTATGACAGAGTTTACTGTCAAAGCCATAGCCTGCTCAACTATTCAATCAGATTTCCACACAATAAAGCAACTGATTTGATAGTGCTATTAATGAGATTGTGACTTATTAAAATTACATAAAAGCTGGATGTTAAATTCTGTATCTACTTTTTGTGACAAAACATGTAAAACATTAGGACATCCTTTCATTAAGTGAAATTGGCACTAAATCAGAAGAACAGCATCACAAAATACATGCAGGAGAAAAAGCATCCAAAACAAATCAGAGTCCAAGCATCTCAAACTTGTATTCTGGGTCAGTGCTCCACAGAGCAGACTTGTTCTTGTAGATGCTGTTGCAGTTCTCTGTTTTGGCTGTAGAGGGCAGTGATGATCCATCAACCTCAAGCTGGACAACATTAAAATAAAGCCAGACTCAAAGCCTCAGTCTGTGTTGCATTCCAAATTTATTGTTGAATTGTACATAAAACACCTGATAGAAATGTAATAACAACTGTAAAGCACGAGATCAGTGTAAACAACAGTTCAACAATATCGTATAGAAAGCCACATTCATACATTCAGTCGTGCATAAAAGATTAACATGAACACTGTAAACAGCAGGATTTGAACATGAGCCATTCCTCAGTGTTTTCTCATGTAAACACTTTTCAGTTAGAAAACAGGCAGGAGGGGAGTATAGAGATAGAAATATATCAACATATTGCATCATGCAACAACAAGGAAGAACCACTTGTATTGAGATATCATCACCATCCTCATCATCAGTCATGGTAACACTAGGATGCAGTTTGAGTTTTCACAGTTCAGTAAAGAGTGCAATAGTAATGTGATCCGTGCGTTTCACAGCATGGCAGATATCAGAAATGATATGATATGAAGGAAAATTAGGTTATTATGGTTTAGCTGATATGAAAATGAAAGAGGAGACCACAACAGTTTTTAACCCTTGTGCATCCCTTTAAATTAGTTCCCTCTGGGGACCCTCAAGTCAAAAACGTAGAAGCACAAAGAACTGCTATGAAATCATCACACATCAATTTTTGGTTTCTTTTTTTTTTGCATTAATCTTTCAAACCATTTCAGTTCAGCTAAAACTACAAAAAAGAAAATCATTTTCAGGATATTATATATGTTAAAAAATAGCAACAAAACTGATTTCATTGTATTTTTATTTTTTTTCTAGTGGTGTCAGATTTAAAATTTTGCACCCTCTGGAGACCCTTCAGCCAAAAATGTACATGCAAAGAAACTGCCACAAAATCATCAAACATCATTATTTTTTTTAGTTTTTCTTCCTGCTTAAATCTCTTGAACCACTTCAGCTCTGCTCAAAACTACCAGTATACCTTTTCAGGATTTTAACTCTTTAGATACCAGTAATGTAATGCTACTTGTTTGATTAAAAAAAAAAAATACAATATATGAGATATTTTCCATATCTGGTGTGTGCTTTTTTAGGCATGTGCATTATGTGTTTTTGAAGTAGACAAATTAATGAACCTTAGTGAGGAACCTAAGTGTTTATGTGTTTTGGCACCCGGATGCTTTCACAACAGTTTTAAATTTGCATTTTCAACTTGTCCTTTTGACATATTCAACACCCCACCCAACTATTCATTTATAGTAAAAATCTTCCATTTTTACTAACACTAAACTAAGTGGCAACATATATTCAAACTGGCATTTAAAGGAGTAAAAATCTGGAAATATGGAATATTTGGTAGTTTTGAGCAGAGCTGAAGTGGGTTAAGAGATTTATGTGGGAAAAGTAGAAGTACATTGATATATGATTTTTTTTTGGCATTTTTTGCCTGTACATTTTTGGCTTTAAGGTCCCTAAAGGGTGCAAAAAGTGTCAGTAGTGTATAACAGACCTGTAAGAGGAACTGCCAATAGATTAAAAAAACATCTCAAACAAGAAATTTTCTTGCAGAAATTCATGCCATAAGATGTTACACAGCCATAATGATCATCAAATTTCAAAAAGAAAAAAGTGGCAGAGGAGTCCCTAAGAGAGATGCTAATGATTCATTTGGACTGTTGGGCTGCTGGAAAAGCTCCTTCATCCAAACACACAGACGATTAAAATCAAATGATGATTTATGAAAGCATGAAACAATTCAGTCTGATTCAATTTGATCCAGTAAAGTTTGACTTGATCTGATTCAAATAGATCATGAAATCCAAAGAGCTTTTATGTTTGATAGTTTTATGAAACTGGAAAAAGGGAAACAGTCATTTGAAATCATAAATATTCTTTGAGTTTGTTTTTAAAAGAGACAAATATCAGGCCTCCTGTACAAACAAAAATTCTGAAACTGTTTCTGATATTCTTATTGTCACACACCTGTCAAAGTATCACAGTTTGATGTTTAGTTTGGGGGACAAACAAGTTTATTTGTTCAACTGGTATAGAATATCTACCCCTCTGCGGGCCTACTTCATGTTATTGGCTGCCCAAAATTCTGCCAACTTTAGTCAAACTATCTAATTCTTTCAAAGTGACACAAATTAAAGACAATTTAACTGTTCAAGAGGATTTGAAAACATTGTAGAAAAGCTCTGTCATCTTACAAAATAATGCGATGATATAAGAGGACAATGAAAAGAGAAAAAAATCACAGAACAACTTATACTTAACTCTTATGTGTAGATATAATTTATTTTACTGTTCCCCTATGATGGTGAATATTTTGTCTGCATGTCATTTAGGCATGGTCATCTCCTCTCGCTCTGTACAGGACAGTTGCTTGTAAAGCTGCTTCATCTTGAGGAACTTGAAACCATAATCATAACTTGTCATTATTCAGTTAGAGACATT